>JAMBLF010001352.1:0-111159 GCA_030578115.1 Leucoptera coffeella
ACCTTTAGCTTCCCTGTAATGAATTCCGTGTACATACACTGCCTAGCTAAGTTTGCGATCGTTACATATACATTATATTAACGCTGTAGTTTGAGCGAAGTTATGCAGATTTGTCAGGATCGGTCCAGATGGTGATCGATAGCCTCTGCCTATCCCCTTAGGGACGAAGAAGCGTGAATATATGGTATTTATACCGTATGTCGTATAATCAGTAGTCAGTGCCTTTACACGGTCACATAAAACACCACTTGTCACGTTGGATGGTGTCTATGTAATTTACTAAGGCCTCCTTATTTCTGTTTTATCCATGATTTGCATTACCTACCTTCGAATATTGTACAAGAGTCCAACAGATCATACAGATTTGTCCCTAATCAGGTTGTTGGTCATATAAGCATAGCAATAACTTTCAAAGAAACTGAAGCTTGCATATTAATGAGACAATTTATACGATTTCGTTACATTATTATTAACTTTTGTTTATAATTTAATTCCGCCAATGATACCACAGATTACAAACATCCAAAAACACTTTCGTTACAACCACAGATTCTGCAGAACATTACATCTTCAGAAATAAACTTGTGAAGACTATACCGTCTGAGTTTACAAACATGACCCAAATACGAAAGAACTCGTATGTCTGGGATGCTGTAAATATGAGATAACATGCGAATGGTACCTTCGAATCTTCGTTCTTGGCTGAATCCCAAATGCGGATGCCAAATGCAAAATGTGCACCTAAAATAGTTAATCGGATTGGTTAGGTTGCAAGTGTGTTATAGTCATACAATAAACTCTCTTATACGGTTAATAGGATAATATTTTAGCTGCGAATTACTATTAGTACGTTCCTTAGACTTTTGTCGTTGTGTTTGGGCGATAGAGTAGTAACCATACCAATATTCCATAATGATTATAGGGAAATTATTAAATGTATTCCAAAAATATACACTATCGCACAATTATGGTTTGGTTTGGAATTTTATTATTTTGCTGTGTTGTTCAGTATTTTTTCTACAGTCAATAAATAGTTCTTTGATCAATTTTATTATGTTCACCCCTTAAATAATTGTGGCCTTGAATATGTTTGGATGTCTCTTTACCTAACCTAAAGAGTATGTATGTATGATTAATTATAACTAGCTGCCTTTCTTGTGTAATTCCCCGTTGAAAGGGAAACTAATTTGATGTATTCTTATAATATCATGTTGGCTATTCGCCATTTCTAATGTCATTGAACTGTTTTGTTTTATAAGTGTATGACCTCTTTATGAAGAAACATATATTATTATATTGTTGTATTTAGTCCAATAGTTTATAACTAAGGATTCTCTGTATGGGACCTTAACTCTACTCTATGTCCTTTATATTCCTGACAGACATTTTATTATTATTGAGCTGTTCAAAACCCTGCATAAAACCGTAAGCGAAATATGAACACGATGAACTTCAATATCCAAACTCATCTTCGAATAGTTTATTTATATACACATTTCCTTTAATATTGATGGTACAATCAATCAAAATTCACTTTCAATCGCGCTTCCTAGCTGGTTAGCGTCGTAAAATCCTTTTGGCTCCTCGCCAGGAAAGTCTGTCGACCAACATACCACTACAGCCCTCTGCAGTCCAGTTTTAGAACTAAAATAAAAGGAGTCGCTCGTCGCCTGCGCAAGTGGTTTCCGAAATAGGACGTGGAAATGTCAAATGTTATTAACAAGTGTCGAAATAATGTCCTTAATGGGTTTATTCTTTCATTGACGCGTTTATTGTGTGGCATTAAAGGGGTTAATATAGTAATTTCAAGGAGAATTGTGTAGAGGAAGATGTAGTGACTAATGCAAAAGGGATGCGAGGTTAATTTAGGAATGAAGTAAAAGGATATGTAGGTTGATGGAACGTAAGATGTGATGACGATTAAATTATTTCGCGTACAGAACAAAGGTTTAAAGCACAGCTGACTAACCTGTGAAAACAAGGATTTAAGTGCATATTTTAGGAATACGCATATAGAAGCAAGCTATCATTCATAAATATCTAATAAAATATTTAGTCTGTACTCCCTTTAAGTGCTGATAATGAAAACTTAAACTCGCTTAGCAACACGAATACGTATTTCAGCTTAATCCAATGCAATGCTTAGAAACGAACTTGCAACAGATCTGTGGAATCACGAGAGCACCGGCTGATTGCCTCATTTCATTGTCTACAACAAATTAGAATGAGTTTGTGAACAGTGGCGCAAACATTTTGGGAAATATTTAGGAAAAACGTTTATCTATGGCTTATGTAAATATGTCTTTATAGAGAAATTTCCAAACTGTATTTTATGAGTTTTCTTAATGTTTTCAAAGTTGGAAGCATTAATGCATTTTGTGTTCAATCTTCAAAATTATAGCTACCGGATTTAATATTTATGGTAATTTTACAATGTACGCATCGCCCTTATTTACACTATTACGTCACGAAATGCTACTATGATAGTGTTAAAATCACAGGCTATTATAATCTACGTCATATTAATATCTAACAGCGATTTTATTGCTAAAAAGAGGTTCAGACCTTTACAAACCGGATTAAAGGACGTGAAAACATATGTTCCACTAACAACAACTAAGCTAGCAATATAAGTACCTATGACTAACCATTACAACTACTAACAGAGGAAAAAGTGTGTAAATTCTATGTATAACTAGGTTTCGTAACTCAGTGTAAGTCAATCATGGTTCTATTAATACTTCCGCTCTTTAGATGTGATCGTAAAAACGGTTCGCCATCGCAAGACGGGACTTTCACTATCGAGGTTTATTGTGGCTCTGCCCTGCCCTCTTTGGTCGCTTTTACAAACGATTTGATGGGAAGTATGTATGGTATAATAAAAGTATGCTTTAATAACGTGGACGTAACGTTCCTATTATAGCTAGACGAGAGATGATTTTAATCTAGAAAGGTTTTAACTGGGTTGGATATTACTAGCTATAAAATTTTATACGTTCAGATGTTTTGGTTCATATCGAAAGATGTAAGTAGCACATGGTTGCATGGTTTAGAAACTCTTCATTTTATCAACCTTGTATGGGATTATTTGGATTTCGTGGAAGAATTCTACTAATTTTATAGTCATATTCGAAATATCGTAACGTAAAATTCATAGCTTAATGTCAATAATGTTCACACTCGATGGCTTGCACAACATTCTATTCAAGTCTCACAAAATCATTTGATACTTCATTACCGAAGACACTGATTAAGTAACAGCTATTCTTTCTCACTAACATGAACTATTAGAAATGTGTTATGTATGATCATAATGATACGATTTCCGCAGTTAAAACTGACAGTGATTTAATTGCCGAAAACGAAAGTCCATTTAGTTTGCCACAGTAAAGTCGTGCGTCGACTGCGTGAAATAGCTCCCAGTCACGAATGTGGCTGACCACAGCTGGTTTAACATGGCTCTGATAAAGGTCTTTAAATTGTAAAGTAATAGCTTATAATAGTTGTGGGTTTGACGGTTTTGCTATTATATATTGGTCTATAACTATAATAAGTAACTTATCTTCGTAGATGGGACGTTGATAGAATGTTAACTAGGAGCTTTTCTTCATGACATGTCATAGAAAGGTATTAAGGCAAAGAAATCGATAGGGCGATAAGCTAGTAATGTTAGACCATCATTATATTAATGCCATTAATACGGCGATAGGTTTGTGTTGTAAAGGGTTTGGGGAATTTGAATGTTATTAAATGCTTAACTTACAGCTTACAATCACAAAACAAAAGGCCACTTGATTCTCATTTTCCTCATCATTAAACGTAACATGTAATGAACCCCAGACACTGTATCTTACCCAAGGATAAGTATATGGGTATAAGATTTATCACGATAGTTTCCCTCCCTCATACACACACGAGAATTTCCACCAGTTCTCGATGTTAAACTTGCCTCAACCGGTCATGCTCAGTGGCATGCTAATTCGCCCATTGTGGTAAGAGTGAATGCTCTGATAAGCCTTACGCAAAGCGAGATAGGATCGGCAATCACGAGTTAACATCTGGATTCTTGTGCAGGTTTTACAGCTTAACTGCTATCTTTGTGAAACCTAACGTGCTTGTTCATACATTGTTGTTATATGTAACGGCTAAGTACAGGTAAATATAAATAGGTTTTGTCGGCTAAAGTACAAGAAAGTAACCTTAAAATTTAACCCAATAAAAAATTAGATTTAACCAAAAGTAAATTGATTCATCTAGAACCAACTAAATTCTAGCCGAAAATTAGATATCAAAATATTACGTGAAGAATAGAAGGGAATGCATGAGAAGGTTAATGGATGTCAGTAGTTAAGGCAAGAAAGATTTGTCAGGATCTTTCAATAGTGTCTTCCTATCGCGTTAGAAAGCATAGACCATTAATATATGTACATATACACAAGTATTAGAAACATTCATAAAGGTATACATCGAGAACTTTCCGTACTTAATATACGCGCGTCACCCGATGATAAATGATACGCATGAGTCTATTTTCAAATGTGTTCTTTACTTATAGCTGGTTTGAGACTTGTATTTAAGACTTTGAACCCAATGAATACTTTCTTCGTTACAAAATTATAATAAGAGGTGTGTAGGGCAAAAGGTGCTAAACCAACTACCAGTATCTACAAATATTGAAGAAAAGAAAGAAAGAAAATCATTTATTCATTGCTTATGTAGACACAACATTTACATTAGAACCATAATAATGAGTAGGTACTTGATACAGTGCAACTTTTATCATGTTTATCCGTAAAAATAAATTTAGTGAGACGAAGCATGCTTTGTATTTTATTTATTACAATGGTGTACCGATTATTATTATTTATTCAATATAAAGATAGCGTTAAATTTTTAGCATGAAATACAGTGTACCTTATGAAATACATTATACTTAATGATGCTCGAAACCGCGGCTTGATCGTTGCCACATTATTTCGGTTTCCTTTGCCAGTGACATTGACATGGTTCCGGATTTTCACTGATAATAAATAATGGCTAGTGTCGATGTAGCTTTAGTAATTGCAGTTTCAAGTATGGACTGAAAATTAGTGATATTCATAAATAGGGAAATTGAATAATCACTTTTAAAGTTTCAACAGTATTTACATGTGCACTTTGAATATAGAGTTGATAAATACGTATTAAATACCTTGTACACATGTCAAAGTCAAATGTTTTTATTCAACATAAGTACATGTACAGTACATTCATTGAAAGTCAAAACATTTGCCTGACACTGGTTGTCTCTTACATTGATATTCTACCGTTGGTTCGGAAGCCCTGGCTCGGAGAAGAACCAACAAGAAACTCCGGCTTTCAGGATTTTTTGCCCAGTGCCAGTTACAAAAACAAATTATAAAGAAACATAAATTATCTATGCACATATATGTAGCTTAGATGCACTCATTGCCAACCCTGAGCATCGGCAAGGTAGTCCCCGACCGCATAGTAAGCGCCCCGGAGTAGTCGGCCTCTAACTATAGTCTTAAATTTAGGTAAGGGCAAACACGTAACTATGTGTATGTATGTTAAAAACCTATCTACTTATAGACGTATACACAACGTATATGTACGTTGTATGTGAATTAACTTATTCACTATATATTATGTATTTTAATGTGGTTTTCTTAGTTATCTAGGTAGTTCTTTAGGTTCTATATGATACCCACTATTACCAATATACCAAATTTTATAACTGTTCATCCCCAATTAATTCTTCAGCGCACTTTGCTCTATCCATCCCTTTGGGGATAGGAGACGTGACTAGTCATTGGGTTCGATTCCCGGTAAAGGCTGGGTTAAGAACTATGCTTTTCTTCTGCTTTCCAGTCTGGTAGTTTTATTATATATGCTATATATGCATTTATGTATATATAATATGAATACATTTCTTAACTATACGTTGACTAGTACCCTTAACACAAGTCTTGAATGTACTTACCAAAAGGCTAGTTCAATTGGTGTAATAATGACCTTCAATATTATTATAAGCTATATATGTATCTGCATAATGCAATAGAATCGTCTAGGGAGTACACTATATAACGGCGTCGTCTATATGTAACCAAACCCACATGCATAGCATCAAGGGCGTATTAATCATAATAAAAGTTGAACTTGCACGTCACCAATGTCGCAATACATAACTAAACCTATTATCCTATAGGCTAAATTGGATTTGTGACTATAAATAATGGATGTGAGTCAGTGACGCTTTCTGCTTGCAGGTAATTAATGAGTTTTCTTTGTAGGTAAAGGGTTATTTTTAATTTGTTTACGCAATTGTCGCCTTTGTTGTACAGGAAGTGATTTTGTAAAGGATTGTTGGTTTAAAGTGATTAATACATAAAGATTAACTGAAGTTATTGTTCTTTTTAGCACTAGAAAGGAACATGATTGTATCATTTGGTATACGTATGTAATTTAGCAACTATCATGACTATTTAGCACCAATTAACTAGTTAAAAATAACTACTTTGTTACAGTAAGTACAATAGTGTATTTACTACGCCATTTTGCCATATCTCGTTCGTTCTAACCCGTTGACTGCCGTAAATAAACAAAAGTGTTTACCGCGGTCGTTACCGTGGCAACCGCAAAATAGTGAAACTCCAATTTCACAGTCACGCCCAGCTATCACGGGAAAGTGAAATGATAGTGATGTCGAATGCATATTGACAATTAGAGCTAAATTAGGACTATGGTGGTTAAAGAGTTATCGTTTATAACATTAAGTATTCGTGGGTGGAATACTAAGTAGGTTAAAGTAGGTTGATGCTAAACTGGACTTTATGTTTCAAGACCGACTTTACTTTAGTATTGGTTGAATAGTGTTTCTACTTTTCTAGATATCTTGGGATATTAGTAGCTATCTTAAACAGGTTGCTGTCATTATCGAGTACATTTCCTGACAAAAGACAAGATAAGAGATGTTTTCTGTTTAATAAAAATAATCCTCTTACATTGATTCTGTTGTGGTCAAAAACCATAACCATAAATAATAACAACAAAGCTCCGAAGCGAGTTAAACAGATCTGAACTATAACTTTCTATTGACCTCTGCCACTCAAGCCCACAACATAATAATACGAGCGGAAACATTATTAGTTTATTTTTGTATCCATCTTCTTTCATAATGCATTGCATAAGTGGAACGACGGGAGTTCTCTCTGACCTATTTAGTGGGGCAGTTAAAGTGTTAACTGATTTCCTTGGCAGAAGATTATGTTTTATTTTGACTGAGAGTTCTGAGAAATTTCTCTTATGCCAGTATGTAAGCCAAATAGTCGAATTTTCAGACAGTTAGAGCAAACGAGTTAAAATAATCGAAAAATGCATACATGCATACGCTTCACGACTTGTGTGTGTGACGGGGTATTCAGAGGCTTGACTTCGTATGCATGTTAGGTATGAGCTTCTCAAACCCCATGTTTTACTAAATAGACAGCACCCAACGTTATAGGTGGTGAACCGTATCGCCGTATACAGGCACCGGCTTCTTTTTTATCCCGAGGGATAGGCAAATTTCTTCATGATGTATTCCCTCACTGTTAGCGACTGGAAATTGTGCACGTAAATGAAAATCTCTTTTTCTTCTTCATTTATTCATTCATTTATTGGTATATCCCAGAACTGGAATTCGAACCTAGAACCTCTAACGTTCAGAACTACAGGTTAAATAGATGTAAAATAAATGTTTATGTACATAAACACAGAAACTGTTAATGTATTTGTTTATAAATGCAATCCCAAATGTTTCCTGCTACTATTTTTGGGTGTCGACATACTTAATTGCGTTCGACAGTCGTTTAACGTCTCAAAACGTAGTTTATAAACTGTTTGTAACGAAATAATCGTCTTCAAAATTAGTTTATAGCTTATTCATATACTTTTAAGCTAGTTATCGTAATTTTGGGCGTTTTTTCCTGCTCTAGGTATAATATTGCGAATTTGATACATCTATAAAATATGTTTGTTCTGTGCTCATTAAAGAAGTAAAGTATTTTGTACATTTGAGACTACATTAAAAAAAAACTAGCTTTATGTCGTTCCTTTAGCAAGAAGGCACCTTCTATTAAAGTCTCAAAACGGCTAACTATAGTCCTAAACAGTACCTTCATAACTCTTATAATTATGTGATACCAAACCGAAGTATACACGTATCCAATTTATTTATTACAGCAACACGAATTAGGTCGGCTGTTGCCCGATTATCTCCGCCTCCTACGAAGACTGATTAATTAAAAAAACAGTTAGCTGTCAATGCGGTGACAGCTCAATTCTTGCTCTGATAAGTTTGTGATGTTAGGTTGACGGTAATAAGCGTTTGTTTCTTTCGTGACTTGGGTGCATAGGACAAAACTCGTTCACGACCATTAACCCTTGCGGGGCAGTCAGAGGTTCAAGTGTCCATCTCCGCAATTGCGTAAGTAGTAATTCTTTGGCCACCTCGAACCCACGTGTTGATCAGATAGTCAGTACTCAATGTGACAGGTTGTATCTCAATGTAAATTCGATGCTACGATCTGGTAATTTTAATCCCGTTCTTGAAATGTTACATCATAGCTCTATAATCTATGAGATCTGTATAAGAAAAATAAAGTTTTAAGATTCCCAAAATTCTATACATAGGTATAATTTTATGAAGCTTGTTGATCTATTTATTCTTTATGTAATTGCGAAAGTTTATAACTTATCACCTCATTCAAGTAAATCAATTTTATGAGTAATAACGTGCAATCTATCGTCCAACAGTTCTAGATTTATGAAAGCAAAGTTCTAATGCACGCAATTTCAAAAAGTTTCTATCGTGGACGCTATTCGGAACATCATTAAAAGTTTTTCATTATTGATTAACGCATTCGAAATTTAAACTTTCTCTTCTTTCGAATTCTTTTGTTTTATTGAGCGTGGTGAAGGTCATTTTCATTTGTTTAATGTGCCCGTTCTTTATTTAAAAATTAATTTAGTTTATTTTGTATCTAATAACTAACCATGTTCATGATATACGATTTTTCTTAGCTATCCTTTCAAAGCCTACGTCACGCCAAATACAAAACGTAATAATTGATGAGTCCATCGCCGTATAAACCATAACAAAAACAAACAACGCATTCACGACCATTAACCCTTGCGGAGTAGTCAGAGGTTCAGGTGTACATCTCCGCAATTGCGAAGGTAGTAATTCTATGGACAAGTATAAACCATAACTAGTTATAAAAAGACGTAAGAATGTGTATGCACTTTGTACCACTGCCTTCCCCGCTCAAGAATAGTCGTGATGAGTCCAGAGTCAAGGCTTGGCAACATTATCATGGCAATTTTCACCGTGACACACAAAACTCACTTGTATTAGAAACCTAATTATTCAGTATCAGCGATCGGCTGTTATTAGGAGAAAGCTACTTAGGCCTTAGGGTGTAATCATAGGCTTTAGACTTAATTACTTAAATGATAGGGCCGCGTGTTTGATAAGTGTGTAAGGTAAGGTATGTTATAATTTATAACGTTTATTAGTTGATTGAGAATAAAGGATTATGGGTTTTTCAAGATACTGTTTAAGTTAAATATAGGAATTAATGAAAGCGACAAATGATTGAATAAATTCTTACGTGTGAAATAAACATGCACTAATTTAGCTACATATTTCGTATGAAATCTTTTTCTTTTTAATTACATAGTACAGTTATAATAATATATTAATGAATTATTCTACTAAACGTCTTAACGATTTTTTATTTATTTTCAGGACTCACGAATCAGAAGATGCAGACAAGAATTCCGATTCAGGCTCCAGGGTGCCTCCACACTGCCACATCACTATCAAATGCACTAGAGAGGTAAGTCATCTATTATATCGAGTTAGTAATACGTCCCATTCCAGCACTTTACCATTCCAAACACATATGGGCATAAACTTCCGTATCTGTAATTGGTACGAGGTAGTAATAGAATTAGGATCTCCGCAATTGCGGACATGGACACACGCGAACTTCTGCCTAGACCAAAATCCTACGCTGAAAGGTCGTGAAAATGTTTTACATGATATAAATAGACTTATGTTCTATCAAAACGAGCAAAGTAACTACCGTAGTCTGCTTAGAATGTTTCTTAGCATGTCGCCAGCTATTGAAAATGTAAAAAGATAGTTATAAAGAAAAATATAAAGTTTTTTAGACTCATGCCAAAAATTATCTTGTTTTGTTATATTATATATTTAATAAAATTTTAGACTAGAATGGCTATGCCGGTTAGCTATTGTATAAAGTTCCTTATGATTAAGATCGCAAGGTTCAACGGAATATTACCAAAGTCAATACCTAGTCTACGAAGCACCAAGAGACGACATCACTTCCTAATAAAATACCTTACCACCCCAACATTACCTATACATCACTTCACCTTGTTCAAAATCCCACTTGAGCATGTACCAATGGAAATGAATTTCTATACACATTTTCGTAATAAAAACACATTTACGAAATGCATCGACTTTACACGGTGAGTGAAAACATCGTGAGGAAACCTGCCTGTTCCCCAAACAGGTACTAGTTAGTTCTTGTAAATGGCGACATGGCTTACCACCTGTCACATTGAGTACTGACACTGACTGTCGTGATCGCGTTTGTCCTTTGTCTTACATTAACGTCTTTTAATCCCTTTCGGGGTGGACAAAACCTCGGAGATATAATTTCTTCTCAGTCACTTATTAGCATGGATATAGAGGTTGTGATGTCATATGAAAGATTTGTATCAGGTATCTGGTCAACACGTGGGTTCGAGGTGTCCATAGAATTACTACCTTCGCAATTGCGGAGATGGAAACCTGAACTACCCCGCAAGGGTTAATGGTCGTGAATGCGTTTGTTTTTGTATCACTTCACCATCTTCATCAGATCGCAGGCTTCAACGGGCTGTCAGAAGCGGTGCGCCGCCTCGACTTCACGTCGGCGGTGCGTGACGTCAGGCGCTTCAACTACATCTGCGCACTGCTCCATCTGTTGGTGGGCGGACAGAGGCTGACCCACCTGCCTGGGGCGGCGCAGAAACTGTTGCTTACTATGTTGGAAGAGGTCGCTAATTGTGGTGAGTTGATAGGAGATGGTTTAGAGGTAGTTAGACGTCTAGTCTCATCATCATCATCATCCTATGGTACCCCAGTGGTACAGAGGGCCTTCGTGAGACGTCGCCAACCGCTCCTATCCTGTGCCTTGCACTCCGCGTCCCTCCAACTCAACCCCTAAGCCTAGTCTCTTAGTCACATTTAACTCCTATAAAATCCAGTTAAATACTCACGTCTAGATCTCTGATCGGATATCCGGAGAATTAGACTTAAGTTCTATCAAACCGAGGTTAGGCTAGGTTAGAGATAAAAGTTATTGGGTGGTCAGACATATGTTTCTAAACGATATAGCTTAGTATAAAAAGATGATAGAGATGAGGTCATTGTGATAGAACCCTGGTAACAAAATCTTTCTGGTCATCAAAGTATATCATCTGTTACCGATAGTTATGGAATGTTGCTGACAGGTTGCCTAATATCTTACTATTAAATAGTAGTCCCTTAGTTATTACGACAGTCTAAGACAAAAATAGGATTTGTTTATGGTCAAATACTAATGTGTTAAAATTGCTATTGCTATATTTGGCTAAAACGTTAGCCTATAACACCCATAAAACACCTACTCACTGCATATACACTCACACCTAACTAACCCAGCCGTGGCTTGTTCAGTATGTAAAAAAATCCCTTTTCCAGTGGCCTCATCGAAGCAAAACCTGAACGCCCTTCGAGCCCTGTTAGTGGCCCTCTCAAGCCTCCGTGAGTCTGAGCGACAGGCGTGCTGGGGCCGCCCTCTAGGGTCTAAGGCCCTGTGGGGACACCACGACGACGCTATCGCCAGGATCAATGATATCGCTGGCAATATTGTTATACAGGAGGTGAGTAGATAATAAGTATAATAATAAGTAAAATAAAAACACATTTACGAAATATATCGAATTATCCTGTAAGGGAAAACTTCGTGAGGAAACCTACCTGTTCGACGAACAGGTAATAGTTAGTGCTTGTAAATGGCGACATGGCTGACCGCCTGTCACATTGAGTACTATCTGGTCAACACGTGGGTTCGAGGCATCCATTGAATTACTACCTTCGCAATTGCGGAGATGGACACCTGGACCTCTGACTACCCCGCAAGGGTTAATGGTCGTGAATGCGTTTGTTTGTTTCTAATAAGTAAAATATGTATGTAAAGAAGCGTTTTCATAACTGCGAAACACATATTATGTGGTAGCTGAAAAGTGAAAAGAATGGGATGGTACGAATGTTTCATGGATTACATATACATTCAAGTCCTTTAATCCCTTTCGGATAATAGATAGATAATAGAATATCTCCATGATCCGTTTTTAGCATGGATATTGGAGTTGCGATGTTATAATGAAATATTGGTGACAGGTTGTTAGCCTATCGCTCAATATAATATAGTAACAGTGTCTGTATGTTTTGGAAATACATAGTTTTGTATTGACGACATATTGAATGAGAGCGACGTTGGAAGTACCTATAACCACCGAGTGTGTGTCAATGAAGCGAAGGTGGTTTGTCAGGATCGGAACCGATGGGGATTCGTGATCCCTACCTACATGGGAAGTGGGCGTGTAGTGTATGTATATATATTTATATAGTCGCAATTGCGGAGATGGAAACCTGATCTACTGACTACCCCACAAAGGTTAATGTACAAGCGTTTATATTCTGTCTTTTTGTATGTATTTATAATTTTACATGTTTCCAGCCTGGTCCCGAGGTGGCTCCGAAGCTTCAGGACTTACCAGAGGAGTGTATCAGAGAGATAATACTCCGGATATCCGATCACAGGGATCTAGACGTGAGTATTGAACTGGATTTCGTAAGAGCTAAAGGTGACTAAGAGACTAGGCGCCTTACAAACAATAACAAACCCTTTTAGGGTACTCGAGATGTTTATGTAAGGCTAATGATTACATATATACATATAAATTCACGTTCTCTAATCCCATTCGGGGTGGACAGAACCTTGAAGCACGATAATATCTCTTAGGTCAATTTTTAATATGAATATTGGAGTTGTGATATTGGTACTCAATGTGACAGGTGGTAAGGTGTATCGCTATTTACAAGCACTGATTATGATCTGTTCCGAGCTATATGTAGGTAAGTTCCTGAACGAAGTTTTCCCTCAATGTAGTATTCGGTGAATTACGCTAATGTATTTTTGTTATATATAAAACACTAACGACCCGCTCCGGCTTCGCACGGGTATAAAATATATAGCCTACTCCACTATTTAATGAATGTTATTATACATATAAATCTTCCTCTTGAATCACTCTATCTATTAAAAAAACCGCATCAAAATCCGTTGCGTAGTTTCAAAGATTTAAGCATACAAAGGGACATAGGGACAAAGAAAGCGACTTTGTTTTATACTATAAAGTGATTAGCAAAAGTAATTTTCACTAGTACATACTCCGAGGTTAAAACCTTACACCCATTAATAAAGCATCAAACCCAAACTACAGAGCTACACCAAATCAATCCAGGACCACTAAATTTGAGCATCTAATCTCTAACTAACGGTGAGGGAAAACATCGTGAGGAAACCTGCCTATCCCTCAGGATAGGTAGTCAGTGCCTATATACAGCGATACGGTTCACTATCACGTTGGATGCCGTCTATCTAGTGATACGCGGCCTTCGAATGAACCATACCTAACATGCCTTCGAAATTTCGGAGATGGACTTTCAAGCCGTTGATTACCCCGCCATAATAAAAATGGGATTGTGTATACACAAGTCGTGAAGCGTATGTTTATGTCTAATCTCTACCCACCCTTTGTACACAGGCGGCCTCATCAGCATGGACAGTCATGGCGTCCGTATGCTCGGAGCAGCGCATCTGGCGTGAGCTGGTGCTGTTCCACTTCACGCCAGCACAGGTGGAGGGCGTGCAGGAGAATAAGTACCAAGAGGATAAGGACACGGATTGGAAGGGACTGTTCCATAAGCTCAGGAAGTGAGTTTGGTTAATGGGGAGGTGGTATAGGTTGTGTTCACCTCGATAGGGATGGAGGTCGTGAATATTTAAAAATGGTCTATGTAGTCTAAAATTTATAAATAGTGCAATTTAGTTACGTTCTTACTGTTATTTTGTTGTAAGGAACTAGGAGTTAGTGGAGTCTAATAAGCGATGGGCTAGCGGCTTGTCTACAATATGATATATAAATGCCATGACGACACCGTTACTGTAGCGAAAAGTGACCTAAGAGTTATTATATCTCCGAGGTTTTGTCCGCCCCAAAAAAGCTTAAAGGACGTGAATGTTCTGCCTACCCGAAAGGAATTAAAGGATGTTACTTTAAAAAGTTGAACAGTACATACATCTATTTACATCACGCCTGATTCCCTGTAGAGGGAGGCAGAGATCATGAGCCCCTATCTATCTCGATCCTGACAAACCACTTTCGCTTCATTCATATAAACCTTCATAAAATATATATTGAAAAATACTAAGTAAGAAATTTGACAGCGAGGAATTGGATACATATCAAAAACTTTACTAAATATCATCAGCTGTGTTTGAAATACGCAACGCTGGTATTACGGCAGGGTTACTAAAATTTTATTCATACATACACATCACGCCTGATTCCCTGTAGAGGGGTGGGCAGAGATCACGGATCCCCATTTGTCCCGATCCTGACAGATCACTTTTGCTTCATTGACATTCATACATCCTCTCATACACTCTCGGCGGTTATATGTCTTATTAGGCCGGCCCCTACATAACCGCCCTTCCACTTCACTCATATATATTCCTTTTGTCAATCTGCTATCATTCATCCGCATAACATGTCCAAACCATCGAAGCATGCTTTCAATCTTAGTCACTACATCTTCTTTCAAACCGCAACTTTCCCTTATCACACTATTTTTAATTCTATCATTCAATGTCATTCCTAACATGCTTCTAAGTGACCGCATTTCGCATTTCAATTTAATCATTATAATACCAATTGCAGGCTATACGGTCTTCGTGAGGACGTGCAATATGCAGAGACGTTGTCCCTGTGCAGGCATTGCAAGTGTCTGTTCTGGCGGTCCCTGGGACATCCCTGCATAGCTGACCAGGTGAGACAGGGTTTTGGTAGTATGTTTTGTAGTGTATATGAAGTATATTAAGATTTGGTGATAGATTGTAAGCAGATTTAAGGCGTCTATTCTCGCCCTGTTATATATTAGGACTAGTTCAACTGACAGTACGCCTGATAAAGTGTCTCAAACGTGACAGACAGGTGGTGCTTCGTGTTTACAGTCGTTGACTATGCCTATTCAAAAAAATAGGTTTCGTCTCGCTGTTTTCCCTCACTGTAAAAAACTATATTGTATTAAAAAAAATACATCGTAAAACAAATTAAGCTATATTATCTACACTTCAAGATACCAACCAAAATACTATTAACAAACATGTATTTGCTTAATGCAATTTTCACCTTTATTACCTAACGCATAGTATTGTTTTTCCAGTGCCCCGAATACAGGGAGCGTCTGAAAGAGGCAGGCGGCCCCCTCCCGCCGCACCCCGTACCCCCCGCGGCCTTCCTCAAGTTCTTCTCGCTATAAATATCATAGGAGTACATTAATATGTCTATTCATCTATAGTGTATTCGCGTTAAGTAAATAGTGACGTCATGATATATAGACGTTTAACTGACCAATGAGACGTTAGTAAATGAGAAAACAATTCACATCGACCAATTGCAGACGACAGTTGTCACGTCTCATTGGTCAAATCGTCGGGACATGATGACATCACTATTTTCTTAATGCGAATGTACTATAAGAATATAGGGACTCATTGTGCTTGGTTCTAAGTCAGATAACTTCGACCAATGAGATGTAAGTAAAAGAGAGAATTATTCACATTGACCAATTGGAGAAAACCTTTATGTTAAATGAGTTGATGTCATTTGTAAATTTGTTGTGTAAGCTACACTTCTGTTTATTGAAAATTGTTTAAAAAAGAGAGTTTATTCCGTTTCATAAGTTCAGAATAATGTGTTTTTGTGACTTGCACAAAAAGAGTATAATGAGGTGAGTTTCCTTATTATTTCGTAATTCATCATGCACTTCAATGAACATTGACCAATAACACAAAACCTTATCGCGTCTTTTTGGTCAAAAAAGTGTGGTTTACCTAAGTGGAAATGGGTCACTGTATTCTTAAAGCGAATAGGCTATAGTTATAACATTGTTGTTTGTTTGCGCGTATCGTGATAAAAATCGTGTTTTGTTGGGTGCTGTTATAAGTGTGTTTTGGTATTCTATAAAAAATATATTGTAAATTACGTCTCTTCTGCTTAGCAAGCAAGGCAAGAAATTGTTTATTATACAAATGCTGTCCCTTTTTCTTTTATTTCAAGAAAAGTGGATATTTATAATGCAGACGATTATTTTGACTGTTTCATTGTAGTTTATATTTTTACTTTATAAAACTCGTGTTAGTTACTTTTGTTTGGGAAATGCAGTACATTCATTTTACCCAACAAAAAAAAAAGAGACTTTTGAAAGCGTATTTCTCATTATATTAAATGGCTTATCGAGTGTAAATTATTGTATATAAGGATAAATCTTGTGTGTTCGTTATTAAATGTTACCTATTAGTATTTACTGCTTGGAAATGGGAATCTTGTTGTCAAAATCTCTAAAATGTTATGTTTATCACGAATTACTTTATTATGTAGCATTATTATTACTAAAAGGTTAAACAAATGCGATATAATTTATTGAAAAGCGGCAATATGATTATGTATTAATTTAAATTGATTTCTGATTTGTATAGGTTCCATTCATTTCTCATAATAATGTGTAGTGAATGACAACTTGATCTCAAGTTTGCTTGAACAAAGCTATGATTGTGGGTTTCTTTGTATAAAATAAGTGTTCTTATAAACTGTTCATGTGGCAACACTGCAAGTGACATGGACTGTCAGTGTCAAAGAATATAAATATGTAAAAGTACCAAAATTCTACGCAATTATATTTTATTCTAGACAAAACATGATGGAATGAAATTAGTACATTTCAACATACCATAACAATAATAGTTTATTTTGACAGTCCTTTTGATATCATGGCTGTAACTAAATAAAACTATGTGACTGACGCTAATAATTCTCAAAATTTTACGTTAATATTTTAAGTGCAAGGTTTTGACAGTTATAATATTTTTTTTATTAGAACAGTTACGCAGCGTATACACAACTGCCCATTGTTCTGTGATTTCTGATAGTACATAATTGTGAAGTGTAATTACGTGAATGTGAATAATGTTTTTATAGACCTAAAGAGGAGTTTAAACAATACGTATTAGGGTTTAGGTAAGGATTGCGAATTACTAATCGGAATAATATTAGCGCTACTGCCAACAAAGAAAAAATATATTTCTATCGTCCAGTGAAAAAAGTTTGCATTGCTTGCATTTTCACTTTTCTTCAAAGTGTTCAAATTCTATTTTTTATCAGGGCCTAAATTTACGTAATATTTTGATAAATTACTCAATTACAGGCTGTTAAGGATATGTTGGCGTAATTCTGAAGCAAATTAGATGAATAATATTATACATTATATTGTGATATTTTAAGATTATTATAATGCGTGTGATAGTTCAGAGATGCTAACAATTAATTTATGATACTGTTAACTTTTGCAAGTAGATTTTTATCTCTAAATTCGTTATAAGATGGACTTTTTCTGAGTTTTCTCTTAGTCATTTTATTAGTTAATCTGTGATTTTTTATTATTTACTCTAGACATTGAATTTTTTGTTTTCGCTACACCTCTATAGATTGTAAATTATATATATGAAATAAAAGTTATTTTCAACACGATTTTCATTTTTTATTTACATCCCTACTTTGCACACATACCAGTGTGCGTAGCCCCATAGAGTGCCGTTACATACATACATACACATCACGCCTGATTCCCTGTAGAGGGGTAGGCAGATATCACGGATCCTCGTCTGTCGATCCTAAAAAACCACTTTGGCTGCATTGACACTCATGCACCTACTCATACACACTCGGCGGCTTTTGTTATAGTAGTAACGTTACCTATAGCCACAAAAATTTTACATACAATTTGTAGGTCTGATTGACTGAGTCGCCTATATCCTTGCATCGCATCTAAAAATCAAATGACTGCCGATGTTTCCAGTCGGTCTCAGCGCGAACTTATGTGTTATAGTTAAATGAATTATCACCATTCAACTAAAATAAAACTACAACTAGCATAAATCTACTACTGTAGTAATAAAATGGTACACAACAAAAATTGCAACTATAATAATACAATGGCGTTATTTTTGGTACTCCAATATAGTTTTAGCTAAGCTGCAAAGCAATCATACTTCGTTTCATCATCAGCATATAATAGTCCACTGCTGGACGTAGGCCTCCAACACAAAACACGATCATTCGTGGCCCTCAGCCAGCCAGTATCAGCGACCTTCTCGAGGAATGAAATCAATCTTGGTTAAAAATTGGTATCTACGTATGTTAGTTTAATAGCAGATCTGTGGGCGAGAATATTTGCATCGAAACACTTACTACTATTAAAGTACGAATTTTAGATATTCATGTCTTTTATATTGACATATTTACGAGCTTTAATGGACAGGACTATGAAGATGTAATATCTCCTAGGTCACTTTTTAGCATGAATATTAAAGTTGGCAATAGATGTGTGCAAAGAGTAGATTAATACACCCAGGGATGTGTGCTCAATAGATTTCACACACCGAAGTCCTTCAATTCAAATAATATTTGGCAATAAGTACAGTAACAGTACATACCTATACTACTATATTACCCTCCTACCACATGACGGAAAAAACGGCAGCTGGTTAGCATTTTTTTGAAGTCCCAGCTTAGACGTGTTATATGGGGCTATATTATTTTACATTTATACCATCTCCGGATACATTAAATGGCATAACTTGATAACTAGCTGACATAATTGATCAAATGATCAAAAACATGGAAATGGATCAAATAGGTTCAAATATTTTAGGTTCTTCGATTAACTTGACCTGAGTAAAATAATTGGTAATGAAATATTGGCATTCAGGTCAACAACATTTACTTTTGTTGAATTGATTGAATATTTGTTTTTTATTTACAAGATCCGTGAAGATCCCATAAATGTAAAGAAATAAATTCTGTTATTATTTTATGTACAACTCTACATCATTAAATAATCTAAAGAAATTAAACAAATTGATAAGTTGAGCCTCTGTAATTCAAAACATATCATTTTACATTCGTCAATGTAACTTACAAAGAAGATTCTTTCAACCATATAATATATATCTGAAGATCCGTCTACTATGCTGCCAAATATAACCGATGTAGAATGGAAACTAGAAGTTCTAACAAACTCCGTTGGATTAGGCTCTGACAACCTCCAGTACACAATAGTGATCAAAACGGATACCAACCAGGACATACGATTTACTTGTGGAAGCCAGGAGCTTCATGATTTGGTGTATAAGTTAAAAGACCTCGTAAGGCACTGTGAGAAAATGAAAGATGAGTTAGCTGTATGAGTAGATGTAACAAATAATTGTACTGTTAGAATATAAGCGTAATACATAGCAATCTGTTTAATACTACTTCTTTTCATTACCCAAACCAATAGATTTATAAATATTGTTTCTAATGGTTTATTTTCAGGATCACACTTGTGCACAGTGTTCAGATATAGAGAATTTGTTTCATACATTTATTGGACTTTTTTTTCATTTTATTTTTCATTAACTCTAGTTTTGTTAGTGTATGCCATCCAGTTAAGCTGTGGCTAAAATAAATACATAGAATTAAGAAATGTTCTATCGAGAAAGTAAGTTGTGCAATATACAAAAAAGGTCTTTTAGAAGTTATGCTGATTGTTGATGTAGTTTTGTATGGGTGTCAGTGAAGCATATTATTAATCAGAAGAAAAGGGGACCCCGGTTTACCATCTGTAGGAAAATGTATGTATTATATGATGATGTAATAAGATTATATGATGCCAATTGCCACTTTCAATAATAAGGGTTTGTTATGTGGATGGATGGTAATATTTTAACAAGGATAAAGTCACTTAAGTAAAATGTACTGGAAGGGTGTGGTAATGTGTCATTAGACTTGCCTTGAGAAGGTTTGTGGAGATGTAAGAATGTTTGTAAAGTAAAAGTGGCACTAGCATATAAATCAAAATCTGTTAAGAAAATATAATCTCAGAAATTTGCATTGTATAGCTATTTACTTGGATGAGATATGCATTAATATGTAACAGTTTCTTCATTTCAGTTAACAGGTTTACTTGTCTATGCCAGGATCCAAAATAAAATATGCATTTTAGTCATCAAATTTTATTACAAAAGTTAGTACATTAACAACATTATAATATAAGTAAAATGTCAACAAATTACTATAATTTCTGGAATAATACATTTTAACACACGAGCACATCAGTTAAGGCACATCCGATTACATGAGACTAAACATTCACACAAAAATACATTTCTTATTTAGATATACAATTAAATTATACTTATAAATATATTATTTGGGGCAGGATGACGTGGTTTCTAGCACCTTTAATGTAGTGCTGTTTTTTCTAAGACAAAGGTCATTTATGCATACTATAATATAATATGTTCTTACATGTATCATTATACAAATAAATATGTAAAGTACGTTGATTTCACCAACAGTATAAAATACATCATGATATTATTATAAATTACTTCATTTTATAATGGTTTCTTTGCATTCATGAATATAATTTAACACTCAATGAAAATGTATGTATGATATTAGAGATTCTAAATCATAATGATATATGTACTAAAATGATTTCTTCAATTAAGCACCACTTGCAGAAAAGTACATAAATATGTTCACTTTATAACATACAAACTAAAAGTACAGAAATTATCTCAAGTTTTACATAATACTATATTTTCCCAAGAAATTAAATTTAAGTAAAAAATTAAAATACATGTTTTTCCAAACGGGAAGCCAGGATTTTGGGGTATACAACCTTTAATGAATTTGAAATACTTGTTAGTACATCTCTTAAATCATATTCAGAGATTACATTTTGCTGTTTCTGTAGTTTATCTAAAAGTCAATAATACATTTAAAATACTGGCAGTTTAAACAACATCATATTAAAAACTTAATCTCTATATAAATTAGTATATTCTTAATTATACTATCTTACAAATACGTTAATGGCACTAAATTTAAAGACATTACTATTTATTAATTTGTTTGATACATAGCTTAGCTACCTTGTAACATTTAAAGGCACTCATTTTCTATTTTCGATACAAAGGTTTCATTAAAGGCACATTTTCATTCAACAAGATGAAAATGCAGCCATGTTATTTTATAGATTCAAAATGTTTTGTTTTTACATGTAGATTACATACTACCAAAAGTATAATTTTAGATAATAAACACCAATAGAATTACATTAGTTTTATTGTATGGGTGGAGATTTTTGATGAATAATTTACTTTTAAATGTTTGTTTTTACCAATAAGCATACTGGACAATTTACATGTTTTAGATATTTATTGCTGGCAGGCAACATTATGCAGATGTATATGGCTTTCGACTCAGTATAATAATATATCATTAACAAGAATCATTCGGTATTTTAAAACAATAATATATTAAGTATTTTTGTCACTCTATACTCCAATTAGCCAAACAGTACTGGCAAGAAAGTTAACGAATATCAACCAACGTTTTAAAGTGTGGTACTCATTAGCAAATTTTTACAATACGAAGTGTTATACAGATATACTTTTAGCTACAATTTCTCTCATAAATCAAAAATAAATCAAGAATGAAATATATATCTAAATCTTGAAATAAATATATGAGTTAGTTTTAATTATGTAGTTTAAGAAAATCTACGCATTATACGAACGTATATTTGTCACCCACGATTCATATTTCATAACTCACATATTCCTAAACCTCGCTAACGAGTACCCTTTAAACAGCCAATTAACGTTCCATTTTCTCCAAAATCGGCAAAATCATTTCAAACGACGGTCTCTTACCAGGGTCTTCGTTCATGCAGATGTTAATCAGTTTAGCCACGTGCGGCGACACGCCTGGCGGAATCGTGATCCTCAGGCCTTCTAGAGCCACCTTCATTCCACACTCCATCGGACTAAGGTCAGCGAATGGTACCTCCCTAGTTGACAGTTCCCATAACAAAATAGCGAAGCTCCACATATCCGAGGCTTCTAAGTTCCTCTTAGACGCCGCCTTGGTCAAAGCTTCGGGCGACATCCAAGCTGGATCGTATATGCGTCCCTTTTCTTGGAACGAGAATTTCGCGTCCGCCATGTTTATGCGAGCTGTCAGATCTTCGTCAATCTGAAAAATTGAGATGTAAATGACATACGAACGTATCATAATTGAACCCTTGAAGGGTAGTAAGAGTTCAGCGTGGCTATCTATCATATAGCTAGTTGCAGAGGAGGTTGTCCTTTAGTCAACCCTTATGACATGCCAAGAAGAAATACAGCTACTTAGCAATGACATACATATTAAACTAGCATGGGACAAATACATACATTTTCATTCACAACCGTATATATGTATATAAATGTTTTGGTTCAATATCCATCATAAACTAATGATATTTACCTAATCAAACCACACTTTTTACCTGATAATCTATCACCATTTTCACATACCAATAAACCTTGCTTTATTAATTCATATACTTCGAATCGATAAGACCAAGTTATTTTTCTTACACTTACCATAATATGCTTGCTATTAAGCCTATAGTCCTGCGGTGCCCGTTCAACAGGCAGCGAGTGTAGGTAGCGCATAGCCGCCGCCACTTGCTTGGCCAGGCGGAGGGCGGCCCTGGCGTCTACCACCACGCTGCTAGAGCCGTGGAGCAGAGCGTGCAGGGAGCCCCAGCGCACGTGCTGGGTTATCACTACCAGAGACGGTGGGGATACACAGCAGCCGAGCTGGAAGTAAGGGGTTGATGGATATTGATATATACATAGTGGTGACCCCGATGGTTGGTGATTGATATAGTGTTGATGAGCCTAAAGATGTGGTAGGTAAAATTTGTGTATAGAGTTCGTAAAACTTAATAATATTAATAATGAAATTGATGTTTAACTTACAATGGTCTTACAAATTTAAGACTATCGGAATTCCTTAGGTATCAGCAATACTAACCAAAAACCCTCCTCAATTAATTAGAGACTTGTTACGACACATCAAGTAGAAAGGTGTTACACATACATTCGTACATTACAACACTGAACTATTGTCACCTAGTCTATTAATCAACATAAACACTCACCACAGGCAAGATATTAGGATGCGAGAAGATCCTGAGGCGGGGAAACTCTTCAGCGAAGTCCCGCTGGACGCGCGGTGTACACTCTCTTATAGCCAAGAACTTCGCCACAATGTCCGTCTTCTGCCAACGACCGCGCCATGTTTCACCTGAGACATAAAAGTAGTTCAGACAATACATGAAATGACTAATGCCATCTGTTGTTTAATGATTGCAATTAATAGATTTTGAGACTCATTTGTACCCACTATATGTAACATGTGCAGCTTAAAAAACAGATGAAATATTTGAAATAGTAGTATGGAAAATAGACTCTTACTCAAATGAAGAGTGATAGTAACAGCACCTCTATAATACTAATCTATGTTACAATTTACCTAATACATTTCTATGCTGTGTTTCTACACTAGAAATAGAACAGAAAATCAACAAAAAATCAAAAGTTAATTGGGTTGAAACAGATAAAATTAGCCAACATCTAAAAATAAAAGAATGCATGCATTTCTCTATACATTTATTAAAAAAAAATATGCACACTCTAACACTTTAATCTAACATAACACCTACCAGACGGTGTGATAGCGATCCTCGTATGCAAAGCCAGCTCTCCGATATCAATGCCTCTGTGTCTAGAGAGAGTGGCGTCTCGGCTCCTGGTCTTCAAGCCCAGCCAGGACTGGTCCTTGAACTCAATGCGCTTCATGTCTTGCCCTTGCTGGATGGCTAGTTCGTGGAGTCTGTTAAATAAAAACATATTACACATACATTGCTTTTGTTAGTTCATAGAATCAATGGTTTAAACAAGCACTCACATTCTTTTTAGGTATAGATAGAGCTTAAGAGACATCAGTTAACTTTGATATACAAGTATTGAGGTTGTGGATTATGTTAAGTTTCATGAAGCATTGATTTGTTGATGTTAAACTATTATTATTAACTATTATTATTTATTATTATTATTTTCTGAGGTAAAAAGGTATACAGTCATACCTACATCTCATACAAGCATTGGACTAATGAACATCATGTAACCTACCCCTCAAAAAGGGGATATCTACAGATTACAGTACAATTATTCATAATCTTATAACTCACCTTTGCACCAACTGACCCCGGGTCTTGTCCAGAGGAGTGTCTCCATCTTTGTTTGCCAAGGACACTAGGGCTCCAGCCAACACTAGGTCTTCTGCTATCGCATTGTAGCCCCAGAAACAAGCGTAGTGCAACGGAGAGTTGCCATGCTCATTCGTGAAGTTAACGTCTACACGATTTTGTAGGAGCTGTAAGTTAGGAATACATTATTTTAATTTAATTTAATAATCTCATTCTTGAATAAACTTAACAAGAATTTGCAATTTACTTGTAACTTAATCTTAAGCTTTATGGTAAAACTACAGATAATAAAATACTACAATAAAACTATAAGATAAAAAGATAGTATTTTGGAGAAATCGGCTTTCAAACTAACAAAAAAAATATTGTGTGTTAACAAATAATAATCTACTTATTATTAATTAACGATACCTGCATAATTTAATATGCTATAAGTGTGCCCAAAAAAGAGGCAGTAGTAATAGGACATTCAAATTACTGAACCAGTATCAAAGGCCCAAACAATTGAACTACACCAAACTATTTTATTATTTTATAATCCAAGTAACTATAAGCTGTGAATTCTCTTTGCATATTATAGATGCAAAATAGATGTATATTACTCTTACCAGATGCACAATAGGTCTATGGCCATGGGCCGCAGCAAGATGCAAGGGCGTGTCATCCCCCATGTTGGTGACATTGATCCTGGCCCCTCGGCGGATGAGCATCTCCACAATCTTAAGATGCCCTTCCTTGCAGGCCCAATGGAGAGGACTGAAGCCATGGTCATCACTAGAAATGAATAAATTGTTATGAGTTCTATATTGTTATGAGTATATTGATTATTCATTAACTATAAAGCTATTATAATCATTAATTGTCTTCTGGCTTTTTATAGTGTACTTTTTATATAAATAAACAAATTTTTAAATAGATTGTCCTTTTATTCAATGGATTGTTCATTAAAATAGATAATTAAAGTATAAACAAGCATCCATATGAGTAAGCAAAGAGGTATGTGTAGTAGCCTTGAACATACATATGGTGTATTATTCACGCTGTAATCACAATTTTGTTCAACAATTTCGACAATATTTTGAACAGAGAGCTAAACATATGAAGATAGGTCATTCTATTTATGTCATGATCTTACAAAAACATAACTACACCATATAATGTAGGCGTGCCCTAATTTCAATATCCGCTCTCTCAAGGATTCTATAGACTTATATTATGGACTCCAATAGGTTAACAGAGAATACTTACCCTTGGTTCATATCATGTTCAGTATCATCAAGCCATACACGAACTTGTAAAGCGTTCCCTTCCCGACACCACTGAAATACATCCACCATGGTTGCTTTTTGTACTTTTTCTCTACACTATGCGATTAAAACTTAATTCACTCTATACCAATATATTGGCTTTGATATAAATTACGTTTATTATTGTCAACCATGTAAATAAATACACGAAATATTCCCCATTCCAGCTTTTTTCCCAGAACTGAAAAAACTTGATTGACTAATTCTGACGTTTCGCAATCACCAAAAATAAACTATAATGCGTCCAAATAATGTTCAGCGCTACACGCAATGCATCATGCAATATTCAGAGACTTTTTAATGCAGTCGAGCTACAGGTGTTAGGGATACCACAATAAAATATTTAATAAAAGGTTTTGATATTTTAACTTTCAAGAACACTTTTATTTTCGTTATTATTATCAGCAGAAAAGTATGATTATTAGAATGTATTATTAAAGTGGATCATAAGCAAGTGGAACATGTAAGATAGTTTGTGTATTTGAGAGATATAAATAAGATATGTTAATGTGAGGGTGTTACTGAAAGGGGACTGAAGAAGGGAAATGCAGTGAATGAGGCCGCGAACGGTATGATGCCTAGTCAGTTGCCATTAAAACGAACACGACTGGCTATTCATAACAATGTGCTGGTCCCTGCGATTATATATGGTAGCGAAAGCTCGCTATGACAGAGAAATCATGAAAGCAGAATTAGCTGATGAGGTCTTGCAGGAAAATATGTAATTTAGGATTGTGTGATAAAGTACAGAATGTATGATTCGCGAACGTTGTGGTATGAAAGAAGACGCAGCGTGAAGAAGAGAATATATAAAAAAGTTAATGGTTGAGAGTGAACCAAGAGAGATTGGTAAGGATCGTTCCATGTGGCAATCAGTCTCTGATACAAGAATGTGAGTAATATGTAAATGTTGGACAAACACCGAGTGGTGAACCATTAACCACCTAAGAGCAAATAACGGGGTCCCAGTGGAGGCAGACTTGACTTCTACAATTTTAGTGTGCTTTCCTGTTAGTTCGTTGATCTTAAACACTATAAATGTATTTACATACATACATACACATCACGCCTGATTCCATTTATCCCGATCCTGACAGTCCACTTTCGCAATGTATTTATCTATGTATAATCAGTATTTCTTAAATCATTATTGATTAGTATAAATGCAGTTAGCAAGGGACTAGTTCAATTGGAGTCCTAAAATATTATTTTGAAGTAGAGTGTGCATCTATTTGACTAACTATAATATTTTCTCAAGGAAAGAATACAAAACACAAATAAGTATCACAGCCTGAAAGAGCTGTTAGGGCGTAGTGCAATGCTCAAAACAGTTCTTATACGTTTTATATTTATTTATTACTTAAAACTTAGAGTACCCGCCACATACGGTGGCAGTAGCCAAACTTGGAACTAAATTTGACGTTTCCGCCATTGCGTGTTATTTTGTATGAAAAGTAAATTTAGTATTACCAGCGTTGTGTTTTTTGCCCACTCTTTGTAATTTTTATGTTTGTTAAGGGTGATTATAATAAATTGATTTCCGGAGTTTCTTGTTAGTTCTTCTCCAAGCTAGGGTCTCCGCTGATCTAACCTCGGTAAAAAATATGTAAAGACAATGCTCAGTGCCATGTTTGAAATAATAGTTTTAAGAGATTCGCGATTTATACTCATGATATAAGATATAAGGGTGTGTATAAGATTGATTGCAGCTGTGGGAAATCCTATGTCGAACAGACTAAACGGTCTATTGCGGACAGAGTGAAGGAACACATAATATATGTAATATATAATAAGAAGGATAAGTCCCGTTAATTATTAATCATGTTTGAAATAGTATAATAAACATATTTTGACTTTGATATATTAATTTGTTTTATTTGAGTTTATAGCTCTGCAACCAAAGATCGTTACAAATGAAACCTATAATGTTTCGAGCCGTATGGCACAGTGAGTGCTAGTTTTGGCGTGTTTACTGGTAACACTGAATTACGCGACTGTGGCGACGCCTCCAACTGCCACCGTATGTGGCGCGATCTCTAAGTTAGAGATCCCGCCACATACGGTGGCAGTAGCCAAACTTGGAACTAAATTTGACGTTACCGCCATTGCGTGTTATTTTGTATGAAAGGTAAATTTAGTATTACCAGCGTTGTGTTTTTTGCCCACTCTTTGTAATTTTTATGTTTGTTAAGGGTGATTATAATAAATTGATTTCCGGAGTTTCTTGTTAGTTCTTCTCCAAGCTAGGGTCTCCGCTGATCAAACCTCGGTAAAAAATATGTAAAGACAATGCTCAGTGCCATGTTTGAAATAATAGTTTTAAGAGATTCGCGATTTATACTCATGATATAAGATATAAGGGTGTGTATAAGATTGATTGCAGCTGTGGGAAATCCTACGTCGAAGACACTAAACGGTCTATTGCGGACAGAGTGAAGGAACACATAATATATGTAATATATAATAAGAAGGATAAGTCCCGTTAATTATTAATCATGTTTGAAATAGTTTAATAAACATATTTTGACTTTGATATATTAATTTGTTTTATTTGAGTTTATAGCTCTGCAACCAAAGACCGTTACAAATGAAACCTATAATGTATCGAGCCGTATGGCACAGTGAGTGCTAGTTTTGGCGTGTTTACTGGTAACACTGAATTACGCGACTGTGGCGACGCCTCCAACTGCCACCTTATGTGGCGGGATCTCTAAATAGACAATACACAATAAAATTTTCTTTGGTAACATTTAACCATTCATACAAATTAAAACTTTTAATATTTACTTAAATTCCTGCCAACATTGATTACATTTGAAAAATCTTTTACAGAATGTAAACTGCCCTTATCTAGAACTAGACTTTTTTGTTACAATGTAACTGTATTATAAGAGACACTTACAATGGAATTTAAATAAATTAGTAATCCTATAGGCAACCTACAGATATAAAAACGAACCATGGTTGTATTAACCACAAAAATGATAGTACAACATGGCCTTTGTGTACCATTCAAATGTTACCAAAGAAAATCATCACACTTCCTAAATCTACTTCTTAGCAAAGGTAATCTTCATGGCATGCGTTGGTGTTATCTTGAATCCTTGCAACGCATCTTTAGCTGCTGCTGACTGCATTTCGTTTGCAAATTCCACAAACGCAATATCATGTCTGTTAGGAACAAGACGAACTTCTTTGAAGCCAGGAAATCTGTAAAAGTATTATAAACATGTTAATATAGTAATGCTAGTACCTATCATCAGCTTATCACATCATAACCAAGGTTTATAATATTATCTCTGAGATTCTGTACAGCCCAAAAGAGATACGTGAGTGAATGCTTGTAATGTAATGCTGTATAAGAAGTTTTTTTCAATAACTATAATTCTATAAAGTATCACAGTATTTTCAAGTAAATTACTAATATATTCTACCTCTCTCTGCATAGATATATATTTAAAAATATATCTATCTATATATAGCTGAGTATTAAATAGCTTTGCATCACTAAAGATGCCTACTCTACTCTATAATTATCTCAAAATAGATCATAGTCATCACCCGTTTACTGTACACATTAGAAAAACTTTTTATACAATTAATTACACTAAAAAAATGATTGAATCTGATGAACTCACTGGTTAAACAACATAGACAACATAAGCTCTGTCGTCTCATCCGGCAGGTTTGTGAGGAAAAGAATTTGGTTGGGAGGCTGCTCAATGTTGACATTATTGAGGGTGGCTCCCGGAATCTTGGTGACTTCCTTGCTCTTCTTCTTGCGAGCTTCATCAGGGTTCTTGGGCTGTCTGGGACGCTTAGGCCTTTCTTCAAATGTGCCCTTCACCTTTGCTATGATGTCACTGTCGCCTTTAGCGTATTGGATTCTCTGAAAATAAAGATTGAAATTTATTGTAAGATCTGCATTGTTTTTTTAGTTATTATAATTTAGGTAATGAAAAACTCGTACATTTTATTATACTTTTACACAAGTGGGTAGGTAAACCATTAAATTTACTTCTCACCTGAACAGATACTATTCAGAATCCGTGAACTACAATTTATTTACTTTCAAATTGTAAAGTGAATAGTGGGCTTTGAGTGGCCAACAACATTCATAGCTAGGGTGTGGGACACAACATTTTACTAATGTATGTTTCTAATATGAGACTTTAATTGTAGAAGTTTTAAAACTTATTTATACATTGTACATGTCAGCACTTACCATAGGTTTATCATAGAAAGGGAATCCTTGCATACTTCTAAGCGCCACTGTGGCACTCCCAATCTGTTTGAAAATGACGAAAGCTTGGCCACGCATTTTCAATGTTTTCAAAGCTACTATGTCCAAAATCTGCCCAAATTGAGAGAATATGGCGTACAGTGACTTTTTGAGTTCATCTTTCTTTATTTTCTCGTTCAGGTTGTTGATGTAGATTGTATGGTTAGGTCGAATATCCATAACTGAAAAAAAATTATATTATAACTTTGTTGCACTACTAGAATTACTCCTTTATTGATTTTTTCATAAACCGATGAATATCTTTCGAATTACTTAAGTTTAATAATGTTATACTTACTTGTTGCCTAAAATTATTCTCAGTCAGTCGGAAGCTTCAGTAAAGCTAATCGTGTTAATACAAATGCCGGGTTTTTCTAAGAAAATACAATTCAAGCAATGTTGAAAATCAGTGATTTCGTCTCAATTAGAAATATAAATAGAGTTTGGCTTTGTCTTTCCAAAACTAACGCAAATAAATGCTTTCTTCGTGAAATTCACCGCTACGGCAATAACCTCAAACAATATATTTTTATTTATTATTCCCTAAAGTTACTTTTACACCAACCGAGTTGAAAGACGCCGAACGTGATAGAAAAATCCGAGCGTGTCGAAGACCCTTTCTATTCTATGGTAATAGCCTGTGGTATTCTATAGGTTTTCGCGGGCAAATTCATTGTTTATTGTTGTGAACTGAAATTCATATAACCCATATTTATATTAATTTTTCCGTTTCTTTTATCAATAAGGTGTATTTTTTATAATTAAGTATAAACAAGTGGTATTGTGAAGGTTATAACAGTATTTCTAATAAACAAAATGCATAAGTTCGTCAATGTTTCTCCAGATGAATGGATTGCCAAAGAGGCTGAATACTTAGATACCCTGGTGAAAACTGATGATTGGTCGCAGGTACGATACAAGTGATACAAGTATAAGCACTAAAGATGTAAAATTACTGTGCATTTATCAACAATATTGTATGACCTTTGTATAACCTTTCAGATACCTTTGTTAAACTCAAACCCTTCACACAATCTTACTGATGGCTCCCTAGTGAGGTTCCGAGGCATGATCCAGGACATGCACAATCCGGAGTTTTATTTTGAAAAGTATGAGGTCTATAACTCTGTTACTAATGAAGTGTCAAATAAGTCAGGAAAATACAGGGATACTTCTGATATTTTGGTATGTTACACTTATGTATTAAACTGAATAAAATCAAATCTGTATTACGTTATCGTAGCTGTTATTGAATGATTACATGTTAAAAACTATTTCACACATGTATTATATTAAACATGTAATTTTCCATAAGTTTCCTAAAATTATCAAATGGAATGACAGGGCATAACAGCGAGGTTAGTATCTTAGTTCTTTGGCAATAGTTTTCTATCTTTCATTGTTTCTAGTACCATCTTCCATCAGCATCTATACCTGATCTATTAAAGTTATTATTCAACTGAAATCTTTTTTTATCCTAATTAGTTAACATACATTTGTTACTTTATCCTAAATTGATCATAAATTTGTAGGAAAATGAGAAAATCAACTACACATCAAACCTAGAGAGTGCGCAGCGTCACACAATGGTGGTAATTTCAATCCCAGGACTCAACGAATGGGCACAGAGAATTGAAGACAAAAAGAATCAAATAGACAAGCTTGGTAAACAAGGAGATGTCCCAAAAACCGTAAATGACAAGCCTAAAACGTCAAAACGGAGTCATGATGACCTTGATGAGGATATGGAGGTGGATTCAGGGTGTAAGGAGCCAAGAGTAGCTGAAAGTGAGAAGAAAGTGACGGGTGATGTGGTATCAAGAGAGCATTTGTTAAACTTCCCACTGCCTAATGTTACAAGCCAGTCTTGTATTGTTAAGGTAATATAATTTTTGTATATGTTTAGTTTCTATGTACTTATTTCTATTACATGACCTACATACCTACCTACCTACCTACATGACCTATAAATATTCCTACCTGACTTTATATTCTATTGTTAGGGTTCTGGCTTTTTAAGAATTTTGGGTGTTAAGCTAGCTACTATAATCAGTATACCAAATGTTTAACTATCCTAAATATTTCTCTCCAATCAACTGATAAATTATACAGTTCTTAAGACAAATGTACATGGATGAGCCTTCAATATAGATATAGTTTAATGTATAATATACATAAAATAACACCTAATAACATGATTTAACATAAACATCTTTAGCATGTTTCATGTAAGAATTTTCCAATGATACACATAAAGATACCATTTATTTATTCAGGTGTACGCAGATGAAACAGATTTAAAACTAAATGAAATGATAGAAGTGGTTGGATTTCTATCAGTAGACCCAATACTCAGTGGGGAATTTCACGAAGATAGCACCAATGACTTAATGGAACCTCAGTTGGAAAGTAAGGAAGAGATTATGACTCTGAACCCTCCTCCGAGTCTGGTACCCAGGATCCATGCAGTTCACATAAAGAAACTGGATCATTGTAACCCGTTGGTTGTTAAGAATGAGACGCAAGGTGAGAATTTTATATAGGTACATACATACATACACATCATGCTTGATTCCCAGTAGAGAGGTAGGCAGAGTTTACAGATCCCCATTTGTCCCGATCCTGACAGACTACTTTCGCTTCATTGACACTCATACATCTCATACACACTTGGCAGTTATAGGTACCCCTAAAGTAACATTCAAGAAATACTAAAACAGCTGGTCTTTTCGTCTCTTCAACGATCAGGTCCTTTAGTCATGATAGATAGACATCAAAGATCTCTTTGATGTGACAAACAATGTGTATGTCCATCTTCAGCATAATTTATGAAATTAGCATTTCTATGCTCACTTTGAAACTTGTGTTTACCAAATAATGAGTGCCTAATATGACAGATGGTTTATTATATTAAATAAATATTAATCATCATGAATTATATCATCATATATTATATACATTAGTATACTTTAATTATATACTACAAGTTCTTATACATTTCCAGAAAATATACTGAAAGAAGCACAAAGTGTGAGGGAGCATTTACTAAAGGCTTTAACGGAGTTGTTGCTAGGAGACAAGTTGGCAGCGGAATACTTGATCTGCCACCTCATAGCCTGCATGTAAGTAGATTTAGTTCATGTTTACTTGTTGTAATTTGGATGGCTTTTATGAAGGATAGTGGATTTCTATAAAAAGCAGTAATGCTATTTAATTTTAAACCCAAAAGGGATAGAGTTTCATTAATTTAAGGAAAGGGTTAACTATTACTGTAAACAAGACAGAAGAAGGTAGTCAGACTTTTTCATTCATATAAATATTTTCATAATAACATATGTGGCGGGGTAGTCAGAGGCCCATCTCCCAAATTTTAATTTTAAGGCATGTTAGGTATGGGCACTGGCTAACCTATCCCGAGGGGTATGCTAATTCCCTCATAATGTTTTTCCTCACTATGTTTTACCTTATTGTTGTTTTCTATATCTAAATTAATTAATTTATGGAAACATTGCTGATTTGTGTTCAGATTGTCGGCACCCAAGATTGTTTATTGTAATGTTAATGCTGACTATTGAACTATTTGCTAATCTTATTATACAATATAACTATAAATTACCCATTTTTAGATACCTACGTCAAGACGCAGTGACTCTAGGCCAGTTCAGCCTGAACATCTCCAACCTGCCCACAGATAAATATCCAAACTATGGCAAACAGCTGTACGACATCATCAAGCAGTTTGTAACAAAGAGTTACTATCTGCCCCTAACCATAGAGAATATGAATACTCTCGCCTTGTTACCTAAGTGAGTAAATAGATATTCATTACCAATTACCAATAGTAATAATAATTAGATAGAACCTTACAGTTACATTCTTCTCAAGGTGCATAAACTTAGTGTGAAGAAAAGAAGAGCATCTATGAGAACGTTAATGGGTGTGAATTAAGCCAGAGAGATTTGTCAGAATCGTTCCAGGTGGCGATCGAGTGTTTGCCTATCCCGTTGGGGACGTAGAGGTGTGAATATATTTATATATGTATTAAATTAATTGAAAGATATTAGTATTTTGGTTAGGGGTGGATAGGATCAATTAGACCAAGGGATACTGGAAATGGGTGATCGCCAACATTCCATAACAATGCCACAGAGCTGCTACGTTTAATGGTTACTGAGGAAATAGCAATAGTGATGTAGAGGGGTAGGCAGAGATCAGATTTTGAGTTGTTTCTTCAGAGTTCTAAATAGACTAATGGTGACTGTGAAGAAGTATCTTCACAGTTGTGTACCCACAAAAGGAATCAAAGATACTAAATGACTATCAGATTCTGACCAGGCAGTAGGTATAACTTATTGAGTACCAAACCAACATAGCAATATACTGTAACTATAACTTCTTCACTCCATTCCAGAAAAGACTATACATGCAACCGCTTGACCTCCGGAGTCCTGCAACTGAGTAAAGACACTCACCTAGTACTAGACGAGACAAAGATGGAGCAAGGTCGCTTAGATGCGACAGGTGTAAACAACGTCACTGCGTTAGGGAACTTGATATCTAACCAGCGAGTGGAGTATGACTTTAAGTATTATAAAATGGAGTTCGACACTGATATTAGAGTTTTGGTACTGTCAGAAGGGAAGAGTTTGTTGCCTGTGAGTATAATGTTTATGCCTTTGTTTTGTAGTATATGAAATATATGTTTCTTGCTCAATAGATTGCCCACAAGGTAATGTTATATTACTAAAATTAAGCACTGGTAAATTTATTTATTTATTACCATCTTTCAATTGGAAATTACATCACAATTTGCATAATAAATCATAATCAATTCACAAAAGAAAATATTTTAAATGCAATTTGGAATTTGGCTTTCGTTTGAAACCTAGACTGAGTCTCTAAAGGCTTATTTATTGATTTCAAGGTCAATCTAGTCTATGACCACCCTGAAAGGGTTATTAATTATGAAGCATATGTTAATTGGGAGTTTAAATTTTTTTTATTATATGGACTCTGCACCCTTACATAACTTTTTATTCTCATTTCTAGAGCGACTATCATGTTCCATTAAAACCTGAGGCATCATCCCTAGAGATTTTCGATGCCATCGTTGAAGCAGCTACCTATTATTTGAAAGAGGAAATCATGAATACCATCAGGGCTTATTTAACCAATATCAAGCAAGTCAAGTTCGCGGTCACGGATAATGTAGAGGTAGCTTATGTTTTTATAGTTTTTTATATAATATTACTTTTTTCTTGTATGCCCAATTGATATTTTTTATTACTATGTAATGTCGATTTAAAGTTATTTATGTTTTCGTATGTATTCCATATTTTATTTAATTACATCTATTATTCCATATTTTATCTATAACTTGTCTATCTAATATTTGTTTCAGTTCGTCGAAGAGGACTTTATCAAAATGCGAAGTGAATCGACTGAAGACAACCCCGTTACCGCAGATGATTTACACAGACTACTAGTTCTCTCTAGACTAGTATCTTTGTCTCACGGACATGACTCTCTGAATAAAGAAAGTTGGGATCTTGCACTCAGTATGGAGAAAGAAAGGAAATTGAGGGTCAAAAATAGAACAACGCCATCTGTGATGGCTTAAGTGCATTTATTTAAAATGGTTGTTTATAGTTTTTTGTATTATAATAATAAAAAAAATGTTTTTACATTTGTTTGTTTTTATTAATTTGTTATAAATGGGTTATAGCCAATTTAGTACATCTTGCATTATGCTTACAATTATTTTGTGCTCAAACATACAGAAAGATTTTTAACCAATATCACCTACAGGAGAATCCCCATACAGGGTAGTCAGAGGTTCGCGTGTTCATATCCCAAACAGCGGTGTTAGTCATTCTATAGCAACCTTAACTCATTCAGAGCCAACGACACGCCTCGCGTGTTCTTGAAAATTCTACTCGCCACGCCGCGGACATCCCTCGCGTGTATATAAGTTTTCGATTATATCTCGAAAAGTACATGAAAAATTTTAATAAGAATTTGTGTACATGGTATTTACCAACATTGACTTATGGTAGTGAAAGTTGGGTATGGCAAAAGAAGCATGAAAGTAGAATCAATGCCGTCGCAATGCGGTCACTGAGAAGCATGTTAGGAGTAACATTGAATGATAGAATTAAAAATAGTGTGATAAGGGAAGGTTGCGGTTTGAAAGACGATGTAGTGACTAACATTGAAAAGAGCATGCTTCGATGGTTTGGACATGTTATGCGGATAAATGATAGCAGATTGACAAAAGGAATATATATGAGTGAAGTGGAAGGGCGGTTACGTAGGGGCCGGCCTAATAAGACATATAACAGTCAGATAGACGCTATATTGAAAAAAGGTGACGTTAGGAGTTCCTATAACCACTGAGAGTGTATGAGAGGATGTATGAATGTCAATGAAGCGAAAGTGGTCTGTCAGGATCGAGACAAATGGGGATCCGTGATTTCTGCCTACCCCTCTACAGGGAATCAGGCGTGATGTGTATGTATGTATGTATATGTATTTACCACACGAATAACCATATTATATTCACGTGGTTTCTACTTTGAAAGAATTTATGTTTATACTAAAAACGAATACCTCGTGTAATGCCAAGAACACGCTACGCGTGTCCACTTTAAGTATGCGACCAGAGGTTCTAAAAGTTTGTCTAACTTTCAATCAAACTCACTACGTTAGCTTGTTTATTATAATATTAGTCCTTACAAAATAATATGTTTCTGAGTGATTTTAGTCGATAGATGAGTAAACAATTTATATACCATACAAACAACAAAAAATATTATACATCTAATAATATATAAGTAAGTTTGAGAATCACATCATATTTAATTTACCTATTTACCTAAATATTCATATTCCGCCATAATTCCGGGTTTAAAATCACTATACTGTTGCCACAACCTTATCTCTTTCGTTGCACAAACAGAACTAAGGAAATAAACTACCACAATATATTATTAACGTATTTAGAAACATTAAACTTCGCGTAGAGCCAGCGGACACGCGTGGCGTGTTCATTTTTTCTTAGTTGCAGAGCCGCGGACACGCCTCGCGTGTTCATGACCGTTTGTATGGCGGCCTGCTAGAGTAAGACGCTGAAAAATGGCGCGGCGTGACCTAAAATGTAAAACACGTGTCGCTAAAAGTATTCCAAGGTATTGTTACATTTCCTCACGATGTTTTCCTTCACCAAATAAATAATGAATTATGAATGTTTCTTTTATTTGAAAATGTGAGCTTAGAATAATACTAGTCATTCACAAGCAAAGGTCCTAGCCATTGAACTACACCGCGTTTTATTCAACTCTCTTACACAAGTATTACTAAAATTTATGCATTTACAATTGAAAATTTGCATGTTCAAGAAGGGCATACATTCTCATACACACATTTTAATATCATGTCATAACTATAAAGAAATTTTCTATATAATTTAATATTTATTTGTACCTTTTAACCTTTGTTTATAGTTTTAATTCGTTTATAAAGAAATTAATATTTTCAATATTTAGCTATAATGTTACTTTTAAATAGGTGGTGTATATAGACATAAAATTTGTCACATGATAGTTTTGATACAACAACATTGTGTGTAAATAAAAGTCTCGTAGCTAGTTTCCTAGATGTCGCTTCTGCATATGATAACGTTCAAATTCATATCTTACGCAACAAGTTGATCTCCTTAGGTGTCCCAGCTATTTTAATAAACTTTATTTCCAATATTTTTTCAGAACGTAATATTACCTTAAGTACAGTTGATGGTCAAATAAATAGAAAAACCTGGAAAGGTCTTCCTCAAGGTTCTTGCCTTAGTCCACTATTATATAATATATATACTCATGATATAGATAAAGACTTGGGTAAAAATGTTTACACTCTACAGTATGCTGATGATTTGCTACTTTACACAATAGACAATTCAATACTAAAAGCAACAGAATATTTAAACGATGGCTTACACCAACTTAACATATGGCTCAATACTAACGGACTGCATCTTTCAACAGATAAGAGTTCAGTTGTTGTATTCAGTAGGCAACACTCAATTCCGGACATTGACATCGTCATCGAAGGTACAAAGATACCTATTCAAAGTGATTATAAATTTCTTGGAGTTATCTTAGATTCCAAAATGACTGGGAGGAATCACTTTGAATACGTATCAGCAAGGGCTGAAAGGAACGTAAACGTTATCAGGTGTCTATCTGGCGTTAGTTGGGGTGCACACCCCATATCGCAATTGATGCTTTACAAATCCATTGTTCGTAGCATTTTAGATTACGGCTCTTTTTTTTTAGAGCCTTGCAATAAAAATCATCTGAAAAAGTTAGATACCATTCAACACAAGACTTTGAAAATAGCTTCTGGAGCAATGAGAAATAGCTCAAACGCATCTATACTTATCGAAACCTGCACCACACCGTTGTCTCTAAGAAGACAATTCTTAGCAGATAGATATCTTTTTAAAGCACTCCTCACCAAAAATCATCCTTTGAAAAGTAGATTGTTATTATTAAATGAACTAGCTCAAAATCCATATTGGCATCATAAAAAATCACCATGTCTTCTTATCAGTTTCCAAAAGTACTTGAATTTGCATTCTCCTGTTTGTTGTACTCCATCACTTTTTGAAACAGATTATTCAAGCCTAATTGCACCTATTCATATTGATCTAAAAACAGGAGTCAAATGTTCAGAAATTGGCGTTGGCAATACATATTTCAAGCAAATAATTGAGGAACAATGGCATGATTTTACACAAATATACACGGATGCTTCTAAACTCTCACCTGACGGTTGTGTAGGGGTTAGTGTTTACCAGCCCAAGTCAAAACTCCATTCAAAAACAAAACTTCCTCCTGAATGCTCTGTTTTTACCGGTGAGTGCTTGGCTATACTGAAGGCGATCGAAATTGTTAGTCTGTTTAAACTCCATAAAGTAGTTATCTTTTCTGATTCCTTAAGCGCCTTACAGGCAATTCAACACAACCCATTTCGTAAAAATAGCATTTGTAACTCTTTGATCAATAACATACGTACAAACTTACATATGTGCATCAGAAAAAATGTAAAAATATTGCTAGTTTGGATCAAAAGCCATATTGGAATAACCGGGAATGAAAAAGCTGATAGCCTAGCAAAGGAGGCTGTAAAAGATGGTGATAAGTACCCTTATTGCATTTATCCTCAAGATTTGCTTAATCTACCTAAAAAGTATCTTATCGAGAATTGGGGTTCACAATGGCAAGAACAATGTCCAAATCATTACAAAAACATCCAATCCACCATCTCTTGCAAACCCTGGTTTAGTGTTTTAAAATTAGGAAAGCGAGCTACTTCAATACTAATTAGATTGAGGCTGGGCCATGTCTGCTCTCCTGCATTTTTGTACAAAATAAAAAAAAAGGATTCTCCCATATGTGACTGTGGAAATGACATTGGGGATGTCAATCATATTTTTCTGTCTTGCATAAATAATGATAACCGTGACCTATACAAATCCTTAATATTGAACAAAATTCCGTTGCCGACTACAATGGTCTTGTTGTTAAGTAATTTCAATATAAATATATATATAGCATTAGCTGGTTTTATAAATAGTAATAAAATATGTTTGTAGATTAGTAGTATATTAGATTATCACCGATATTAACTATTTTAATCTTCAAAACTTTCGTTTTGTGATATAAGTTTCCCCGTTTTTTTTTCGGGAAAGGGGGGGAAAAATTTGAACCATGGCAATTGCCTCACGGCCCATATGCCAAATATAAAAACAAAAAAAAAAAAAAAAAACATTGTGTGTCAAAAAGCGCTGAGGCCAACAAACCAACCTCTACAAATTGGCGAACTGATTTGCGATACTAATTTTATTACTTTTAGTGATAATAAATAACATAAATTTAATAAATTGTTCACAGTCACAAATATGTCGACTAAAACAAAATCTAATGATACTAAAAACAAGACTTCTACCTCACTTTGGACAAAGGCTTTTACATCAAATTCAGAATGGCCAGACAAGGTTCGTCTTTATAATGAACTTCTTTTTGCTGTTTTAATTGTGAAAGATTTTAATTTGCTGTTTAATTAATTGCAGGAAGAATTCTTGGACGTAATTTATTGGATGAGGCAGATACTTGGTATTATACTTGGATTGTGTTGGGGTCTATTACCATTGAAAGGTTTCTTCGGTTTATTACTGTAAGTATAATTTAATTCGTTATATTTCCAATTGCGTTTAGAAATATGTTGTATAAGACGCTAATTAGTCTATCGATTTACAACTGAATGATTCAATATACTACTGTAAAGTTAACAATCTATATTGATGCCAATGAAAACAAAATTCATAACTCTTGGAATTCCAAAATAATACATAAATTACGTCACTGAAAAGTTCAACAGGTAATAATAATTACAATCTACACTAACATCTTCTATGCCTTTACTTACTCTAATTTATATACAATTAATTTCAGGTTTTTCGCTGTAAATGCTGGAGTAGTATACATTTATGTACTGAATTACCAGCAAGTTGACGAAGAGGAATATGGTGGCATGTGGGAGATCACTAAAGAGGGCTTCATGACTTCATTTGCAGGGTTCTTGGTTTGTATTAACATGTTCATATTTCCTCATAGATAATCAATAATCTCAGTTTTATGTACCACTTCTACGGTGACAGTACACATATTGACCTAAACATAGTCCTCAGAATAGGTAATTAATAAAATTCTTCATAATAGTTAGGGCTTGTTAATTAGTAAATGGTTCATGTGCTGTCATGTTAGCTGCAACCAGATTATCTTGTTAATATGTGATTTGGAATCACAATGCAGTTTTTGAGATGGTTTCTCAAGCCTTTAACTATACTGCAAGGGTTGATTGTTGTGCAGGCCTGTGGTGATCCAAAGGCTGGCACTTACCTCGGCCAATGCATTAGTTTGGCCATTCAGAGAGGTAATGTTGCCAGTTTGTTGGGGACCGTGCCTTTCTCTGACAGCGCGGAGCTAAAGGAGATATTCTTCCTTTAAAGTTTTATTTTATTTGTTTTTTTTATTGTAAATAATAGTTTTATTTTGAAACAATTGATTTGAGTTTGTATGTACTACCACTGTTTGTTTTGACATGAGTAAAATTGTATATTTGTGTATTTATATTATGTATCTATTTTCAGGTAACATGGATTATAATGTACACATGGCTACATAGTGATTTATGAAAATTGCATTAGGTCAACATTTAGAACAAATTTTCTTCAAGGTGAGAAAAAGACAAATCACTGCCAAATAATGCTTTTTGTACAGAAATTGTAATTTTGTTACGTTGTATTGACTGTTAAATGTTGTGTGAGGCAGAAACTAGGAACATTTCAACTCAATCAGTATTTTTTATCTAGTGTTTTTTTGTAAAACAAGTAGCTACTAATATCTGAGCACTGCAGCTCTATTTCTCTTTACATAGATTGGTATTACATACACTTATTGAGTGGTTTCGTAATATAATATCATGGTAATATTACTTTAAATTCACAGACACCTGACTACTATAATAAAAGACCTTATTAACTTCTCAACAGTGTAATTTTTATAATACTAATTTACAAAAATGTAAGAAAATTTGATTTTGGAGTACATGGTAGATCAAAAGATTTATGTGTCAAAGTCCTGTCATTCTTTAAAGGGACTTAAGACATGATGTATGTGGTAGTAAACCTATTAATTTTAGGTCTTATACTGTTTAGAAATGTATATGGGTCCAAGCCCACTAATGCATTTTAGCAAATTCATTTATTAATACTTCAGTAATGGTGTGAAATTGTTAGTGGAGTAGCAAAGGTGTCAAATATCACTACTCTACTTAGCTTCACACCATTACTGAAGAATGATTTTGTTAAAATACATTAGTAGGGCTCGGACCCAAAATACTAAGTACTAATTTTATCTCAATATGCTGCTATAATTTGAATTTATAAACTTATTTAAAAGAGTGTAATATACCATGTGTATTTTTAAATTGTCAGGATAGTTTATTTATTGGAATTTTCTATAGGAGACAGATTAGTGTAAAAGATTATTTTATAATATTTAAAATTTACTGTTCAGTTGTTTATAAGATATTTATTTGTAGATTGTATCCACAATTTACAAAAACTTACTTTACATCCGTAAAGTAAGTTTTTTGGTTTTACCTCTATAACTAGGCTTGTTTGTTATCTTATTCCAATATTACCAGAAAAAGTAGTAACTATAAAGTAGTAAAAAAATGAAAAGAACAATTATGTTAATCTGCCCTGTTATATCTGCCCTATAATAATAATTACTACTCATTTGTAGTTATCTGAACACTAATTCAGATACGATATAAAAATGACTTCTACCTTTCTCCCCATATATTTTCAACCATTTGTCTATAGTATGTACAAAGACTACCAGTATATTATAAGAAGTTTAGTGTTTTGTATGTATGTGTGAATGTTCATTATAATTAAGTTAAGAAAATCTATGTTGGGTTTATGTTGAATAATTAAATATAGGTACCTATACAAACATGATTTTTCATTTCAATCATAAACATGAAACCTATTGCCTATAGACTAAAAACTATAGTTTAATTACTTATTTTTTTTTACTTGATATGAAGAATTTATTATATACCTTATAACAGTAATTATGTTACTACAATAAGCTATAAAGAAATACATATAAATCGTTTGAGGAAATATGCTATTATAGCAGTTTCATAAACCTCGTATAAGGTACAAATCATGTGAAACTTACTGAGGAGTAGGCAGGGGTTATGGATCCCAATTGCTTCACATCTTGGCAACCCATTTGCTTCATTGGCATTCACACACCTTAAAAACACTCAATTACTACAGTTATTGCCTTGGACAAGACGAAACTCATGACGAATGGCGACCGGGTCTCGGTAAACGTAGTGTAGGACGCCCCCATACTAGATGGACCAATGACCTGAAAAAGGTCGCTGGTAGTAGTTGGCTGAGGGCCACCAGTGATCGTGTTTTGTGGCATAACTTTAGGGAGACTGACATAGGCTGATTGATATTGTCACAAATAATATTATTATTCACTGTTAGTAGTAATGAAAGTAATAAAAAACAATCTCAGTCAATTCATTTAATCTCGCCACTCAGCTAAAACATCATCCGTCCTAAACCGTTGCGTAATGGTGGTATCCTTGAAGTCCATGTGAGCACCAGCCTGGAATGCTAAAGCCCCAGCATGTGCTATCATCACCCCATTGTCTATGCAGAAGCGCTCATCTGTTGCAAAGAGTTTAGCTTTTCGTTCTTCGCACATTATTCCCATCATCTCTTGGAGGCGCTCATTGCATCCTACGCCACCCACTATCAATACCTGAGGAATAATTATATATTGAAGAAAATGTACATGGTGAAAGTATGTTAAGTGTGGGTTTGAAATAATACATATGCATACGTCCATACAGCCCATTTCTCTTCAGAAAGAGAACTATTATATAAATTTTTACATCATAACATAAACAAATTATATTTTTATTTATCAATTTTATTTCACTTAGATTTAGACTCATATAAAATTAAATATTTGGATTCAATCATTCATTTAGAATATTTGTGACTGGTACCCCTTAATCAGTAGATTCCATTGACCCCAGTTGCTTAGTCACCTCTTACAAAATGCCAAGTTGGAGGGCAGATAGTTTTGATTTTAATATATCAACCTCAAAGGCATTAAGGAACATAAATGTATATACATTGACTCAAACTACTCACTTCATCTGATGCACAATGAGCCATAGCCCGCTCTGTGATCTCCACTAACATGGCAAACAAAGTCTCTTGTAAAGAAAAACATAAGTCTTCTGGAGTGTATTCTTGTAGTAGCTTGTCTATCCTATCTTCCATGAATGAAAGGATGCCAGAGAAACTCACATCCATTCCTGGAGAGAAAATTATAAATTCTACTTATGACTTAAACATGACAAATTGTACTGTGGCATTTTTACAACTCATCTTGACTGAATATCAAACGAAGGAAGAAATATCAACAGTAGTAGTCATAGACAACCAGTGCAGCTCATTAATATATCTTGAACTTCAGTTAATGTACTGTACTGGACTGGACTTATATAGAAATTTTGGATTAGAAGGAAAACTAAATGAGTAACAATGTTAAGCACAAATTAAAAACATTTTTCTCGTTCACTGGTTACTTTTCAAATCAATGAATCCTAGCTAATAGGAGGTACAATTAAAATTAAAAACAGTTAATAAGTGCATTGTAAACATACCTTTAACACAGTAAGGTAAATGCAAATACTTCTTTCCCTTTTTAGCCATCTGCTCTATGTTGTAGCCAGGACTGGGAGCATTTGACAATTTCAGTACCCGGGCAAACCTGAAAGTATTACAAATCCTATGAAAGATGATACGAATTTACTCCATTTTGCTAATGCTAGCTAGGATCTAATGAAATGCTACTTGTTACATTATATGGAATGAAATAGTAAATACAATGACACCTAAAAGTAAGTGAAAAAGTAAAGGGTAATTTCAATAAAATTTGTATAATGATCAAATGTGCGGAACTGTATTTCTTATTATATAAGACACATTATGTCAACATAACGCAGCATATAAGAATATGCAATACCTCTCACTCCACATACAATCCTTAAAGTAATCCAGAAATATGAGAGCATATCATTTCTATTCTTACCTATCTAAGCAATTACCAACAGCTATATCAATAGTTTCACCAAATATTCTGTATCGCTTCCTTGAGTAGGCTATGACTTGGGTGTTACCTCCACTTACGTATAGGACAGTTGGATTATTTGCATTAGTTATTAGCCTTCCCATTTCTATATCTGAAGGATTCGAGTCAAGGATTTTGTTTTACTGATAAATAGTACCAGGCTAAGAGTAAGAGTCAATGATATATTATATTTTTGATAAATGTATCTAGTACCTTTAAAGTTACTTACTAGTCTTCACATTGTAGTATCACTATCAACATGTCATATCAAAAATATACCACTTGTATCGAAGTAGAAAATTAATGTCTCCTTAGAGTGAATTTTAAATAGCATCTTACAAAGAAACTAACGAGAAAATTAACCTAGTTTATTGATGTTTGATGATGAATTTAAAAGGATACGTCCGATACAATGGTTTACACCTATAATGGGTTTTTTCCATATCTTTGATAGAGTTCTGGCTACAATAGCACAGACCATCAAAGGAGCACCCATGCCAGGACCTTTTGTGTAACAGATAACATCGATATCTTTAGATTGTATGCCAGATTCCTTTAACGCCTCTCTCAATACTTCGTGAACTATTTGCTGATGGTGTTCCGCCGTTTCACGAGGAAGAAAGCCTGAAAAAATCATTTATGATTTACCATAATCCAGCTCTCCTTTAATTGTGATCACAATATTGATTGTACCATTAATAATAAACATTACCTTGCCCAGGTGGAGTAATATAGGTTCTTCGGCAATTGGCAAGTATTTCTCCATCTTTTACTATTCCTATGCCGAGTTTGTTGGCACTGCCCTCTAGACCAATAGCTATTACCATTATACCAATATTTGTCTCGTTCAGAAATAATAAGATATTATCATAAATGTACAATCAAAACAATCTGTTTTGAAAAATTTGTAATATAACCTAGAAATAACATGTTCAATTTTCAGAACACACGATAATTTTATCAAATTCAGGTCACATTTTTGTGTTTTTTCAGACTATGTCAATTTTTTTCAGGTTGCGCTTATAATTTGAAGGATAAAACGGGACTGAATCATAAGTTTCACCAGTTTTTTTTGGACATGCTTATAGATGTTCATCAGATAGTTGATAGTGTTTTGACATACACCTTCTATAAATCCTTTTGGAATAGATAAAATCTTGGCGACAAAAATCTCCTTATCTAGTTTCAGCATTCATATTGATGTTGCAATAGCATTTATGTGGAATATTAGTGATAGGTCGATAGCTTATCACCTGTTACATTCCATTATCTCAGTATCGCCTTCTAGCTAGTTAGCATTCTTTCTTAAGTAAGTACTACTTCTTCTGGATTATATAACTGCTGTTTTGTTTTAATATTTGACTTGACGTTATTTAGAAATAGTTATAATTTTCCGGGATTTACGGCTAATATGTTTGTGTGTTCTTAATTTTGTACGTACGAACACAATAAAACAGAAATTAAAGTAACCCGTTTAATTAGAAGTTTACAATCATTCACATTAACGGTTTCTCAAAACAATATTACAAAAAAGACTAAACACTACACTTATAAGCTTACAAATCTTAACACTACTCTTTAATTTCATCAACGAAATCACGGATCATCTCCTCTTCATTCAAAGACACATCATCATCATCTGTGGCTTGTTCAATCGCCTTCGTATTCACATCCCCATTGGTTAGACTATCAACATGTGCTGCCACTTCATTCGTAGACTCAACATCTATTGAATTTATATCACCATCAACTTCCACTACTTTCGGGCCATCTAAAACATCGGTAGTTTTACCCACAGCCTCATTAATTTCATTTTCTTGATCCTGTGTGCTTCTTAACGTTTGCCCCAGTGTGATTTGAACATCATCAGTTTCTGCTGTACTCGGTAGGTTATCATCGTCCATCTTTTCCAAGGTCCCCGTTGCTTTTATAGTACCATTCAAATCGTATGAAACTTCTATGGAATGTTGACTCGTACTATCAGCTTCATGTGACAGATTCTCTGGTAATTGAGTCGTATCAGTATGAATATTTCTTGGCTCTGAATCTTTTACTGCTTCTGTATTCTTGGTTGGTTCTGCCTCTTTTTCTGTGATGTCTTCCACGTCACTATCTTCTAGAACTAGGAGTTCCACCTCATCAGCCTCGTTGCCAGAATCTGACTGACTGCTGATGCTTATCTTGTCGTCATCTGTTTTGGCTTTTTTGTTCTGTGGCTCTTCGTCACTTATTATTTCTGCTGGTGGTAATCTGGACAGAATAAAATATGTTTAAGTATAATCGAGTTGTGTGATTTATGATTCGCTATATTTTAAAATATACTGAGTAACTTAAAACATTCTAATATTAACGATTATCAACTATTTCGTATAAGTAATATATTAACTTATATAATAATAGAATAAATAAATGATATAATTATATAATAGAATAAATAAATAATATAATTATATAATATTATAAATAATAGAACATAGTTTTCATTTAAAACGATCTATTGTGAATTGCAAAAATGAAATATAGAGTGACTTATTAGAGGTTTCAGATAACTACAGTTCCAACGATATTAAAATACATATATAACCTCAAAAACAATATTTTTTTAATCAGAAACCGTGTGCCCTAACATTTAAAATGTTTTTTTCGTATAAAACACTTACTTATCAGCTCCCAGTATAGATTCCAGGACCGCCCTGTTCGTGTTGGTTATCTCCATGTGTCTCCTCTTATCAGTGTTGCCAGGTTGGCTCTTCTGTAGTACGAAGTTGAGGGAAGGCGGCGAGCAGTGTAGGTGCATCCTTATATCGAGAAGAGCTTGACTACAGAACTTTGATATCTAGACAGAATAATTAATAGTTAAATTTGCGTGGTAAGTTCCCCTAACTTACAAATAAGTAAGGTGAACCTTTAGTACCTTCGTCAAATATTACAGCAAGGCAAGACGAATCTAACTTAAATCTAGTCCTAGAAATAACTGCATTTAGATTTTATGTTTAAAGCTCTGAAAACCTAGCTATTATAGGCAACAGTACTTCTCATCAAATATACATATTATCATTGTTTACATGTGACTGCAGTTTTGCAAATCCGGTGTATTTATCGAAAGGAACAGAAGAGCATATTGTATGAGAAGGTTAGTAGTTGCGAGTGAGGCAAGAGACATTCGCCAGTAATTCAAGATGGCGATTGTAAGTCTTAGCCTATTCCTAAAGTCGTCATTGTACGTAAATGCTTAGCTGCACCAAATACTGAGACAGCACCTTTTCACTGCATCAAGTGCCTACTCCTTATATGTACGAGTATTGTTGTTGTATCAGTGTGTATAAATAGTGTTATGTCAAAATGTGTATGTATAGCAGTGAATAAATGTTGTTCTTTCTTTAAATCATAATTAATACAGCTTCTACCTCTACAACACATACCTTAGGAGACTTATGCCCGATGTATTCGCTGTACAGTCGGAGGCAGTACTGAGTGGTAGGTTGTACAGTGCTCGGCACACACTTTCGGGTCGCTTCGGCACATCGCAGCAAAAGTAAAGCTCTGTTCTCACTGTACTTGTGTATGTCAAAACACTCCCTTATGACTAGTTCTTGAAGTTTCTGTATAGAGAATATGATACATACATACATACGCTTCATGACTTGTGTATACACACTCCCTTTTTTATTATGGCGGGGTAGTCAGAGGCTTGAATGCCCATCTCCGAAATTTCGAAGGCATGTTAGAGAATATGATAGTTTATTATATGGACGATTATATATAGACTATAGACGGGTAAACGGATTTCCATTACTGCCGATCCTGGCAAATAGTTTCATTGAAATCCATATAACTCCTTCAACACATTCGGTGGTCGTAGGTAGATAACAAGATTTTAAATAATGAATAACAAGTATGTTATTATTAACGAGTCACGAAATGATCACGTGACTATCTCTGATATGGCTTATTAAGAATGTGAACTTATTTTACCAGATAGTTGAAGTCAACTAAATGTACAACAATGTTAGATTATTAAACTCATTGGTTCATATAAATTCACTTCTTTAAATCACTTTGAATGTTTACAAAATATTGTAAGAATCTCTTTAGTCATTTTTAGCATAACTATCGAAATTGTTAGGTCACTGATATACAATATTCGTGACAGGTTTCTAACCTATCGCTCAAAAGATTGCACTTGCGGCTAGTTCTTAGTCGCTTCCTAAGACATAACAGGAAGAAAGACAGCTAACTAACTATGTGTGTTTTAGCTAGCAATGAATATCTTACCTTATGCGTGTTCGGCTTGAGAAAGATCCCGCAAACGGTGAGCCACATTTCCGTGCATTTCAACGCTGCTGTGGCTAAGGTTTCATTGTCATTGTCCGATCTGAAATAGGTTTTTATTCAGTACATTTTTTACACGTGAAGCAATATGTAATTTAGTAGGTTGAAGTTATACATCTATGTGTAGATGTGACAACGCGTAGTAATAAACGTAACATACGCTTTAGGACTTGTGTATACACACTCCATTTTTTATTGTGGCGGGGTAGTCAGAGGCTTGAGTGCCCATCTCCGAAATCTCGAAGGCATGTTAGGTATGAGTCACACAAAGTCCGCGTTTCACTACACAAACAGCTCCCAACGTGATAGGTAGTGAACCTTAACGCCTCCGAGAGGTTTCCTCATGTTATTTTCCCTCACCGTCAGCGACTGTAAATTATGTATGTAACTTAAAAAAATCTTATATTAATTTAATCCCTAAAACATACTAGATCCGAGCTTCAAACCTAGGACCTGTAATAAGAAGTAAGTCTTACCAATTTGGCTACAGCAACGCCGATACTATACCTGCCCCACACATGATACTATATACTGCATTAACTAATCATAGGCACATATTACTCACAATTTGACCCTGTTCCTCTCGCCTGGCATATAAGCCGCGATGCCACTCTCCTTAAGAGTGCTCTGGGTCATCTTCCGTCTGGCTTTCTTGCTCATCTTCCTGTGAGTTTGTGAACTCATCTGTATTGGAAAATAGAGTCGTATGTTTTATTAATATACTAGCGACTCGCTCCGGCTTCGCACGGGTATAAAATATATAGCCTACTCCACTATTTAATGGATGTTATTATACATATAAACCTTCCTTTTGAATCACTCTATCTATTAAAAAAAAACGCATCAAAATCCGTTCCGTAGTTTCAAAGATTTAAGCATACAAAGGGACATAGGGACAGAGAAAACGACTTTGTTTTATACTATGTAGTGATATTTAATTTTTGATAATTCGACGAAGCTCATTTGTTTGGGGCTTGACTCTGTATCAGTGAGTACAGGGTTCAAATACATACATACATGCACATCACGCCTGATTCCCTGTAGAGGGGTAGGCAGAGATAACGGATCCCCATTTGTCCCGATCCTGACAGAACACTTCATTGACATTCATACATCTTGTCATATACTCTCGGCGGTTATAGGTACACCTAACGTCATCTTTTTTCAATATAGCGTCTATCTGACTGTTATATGTCTTATTATTAATAAAAAAAATTAATTTATAAGTTGTATGTTTTATTATATTATGGCTCAGTTGTTTGGGGCTTGACTCTGTATCAATGGGTACAGGGTTCAAATCCCGCTTGAGCATGTACCAATGGAAATAAAGTTTAATGAATTTCTATGTACATTACGGATATATTTCTTAAATATACGTTGACTAGTATCCTTAACACAAGTCTTTAATTAACTTGTTGACCTGATAGTCAGTACTCAATGTGACAGATGGTAAGCCATGTCGGTTATTTATTTATTTATATCCATAAATGTACAATAATGTCCTAACAGGAGAACCTTTCGACATTATTGGAGTAACAATAAAAAATTTTACATAACGTAACAACACATAAATATAAAAAAAATTAATATATTCATATAATTATACCAATATGATTATTTACCTTCAGCGTGACTATATGCTTGACTGGCACAGCATCGTTAGAGATATGGGCTAGCAACTCCTCTTCGAAGGAAGCTTTGCGGGGCCCCCACCTGCTCGCTTGGGGCTTGTGGCAGCGGAGGATTGACAACCACCCGGTTAAAGTGTCGTAGGCTTGCACACGAATTATACTGTGGAAGGTAATATAGTAATTTTGTATGTATATAGCAGTTTATGCATGGAAGAGTAGTTAGAAATCATACATATAGACATACATACACATCACGCCTGATCCCCTATAGAGGGGTAGGCAGAGATAATGGATCCTCATTTGCCCTGATCCTGATAAAGCAGTTTCGCTTCATTGACACTCATACATCTCTTCTCATACACATGTGGAGGTTATAGGTACTTTTAACGTTTGTTTTATGTGGAAAATTTATTTATTTATGTTTTTATTATTTAATATTAAAGAATATAATATAGGCATAGATATAATATGTCATACAATACAATATAAAATATCCTTATATTTATATACATATTATATCATATATAATTGTACCTGGACAAGTCATTTGGATTCTCCGACGTCCACCTGAGAGTTAGCATCACCAGATTGATGATCAAAGGTGAAAATGGCAGCAGATTCGATCCGAGACTGTAAAGAAAGTAAATTATGTAAAGAAAAATAAAGATTTAATTGAATAAACAATATATCTCTATACTCATTTCCATTATCTCTTTGCAAAATATCAGTTCAAAATCACTTCAGTAACAATTTAAAGTTGATTATGGAATTGTAAATTGCATCATTTTTAAGACAAAATTTAACTCTTTTTCTAATTAACTACCTAATTTATTTTCAAACACTCACAATTTGTACACATTTTATTTACTATAAGAGACTGGGTCGTATCACAATAATATTTACCTTTATATCAACTACACACTATTACTAAAGTAATATTGACCAACAATTGTCCTAAAACGCATCAATAGACATAGGCCCTTATTGCAAATAACTAAAGTAAAACTAAAACCTACACTATCTATCTTATTAAATCTACTCACCACACATTCAGTGCATCTATACATCTGAGTGCCAGCACTGTGATATCTGCCACATTGCGATCTGATAAACCAAGGTCTTTAGTGCCTTGACTGACCTTGTTCAAGGTCCTTACTACCACATCTAAGAGCAGCTCTGGTGAAACTACCTTTGGAACGGGGTACGGCTCTCTGGAAAGATAAGGGTTATGTTGTAGTGTACATATATACATACACATCACGCCTGTCTCCTTGTTAGGGGTAGGCGGGTATCAAGGATTCCCATTGTAGTGTATTCGCGTTAAGAAAATAGTGACGTCATCATTACCCAAACGATTTGACCAATGAGACGTGACAACGAATGTCTGCGATTGGTCAATGTGACTTATTTTCTCATTTACTCACGTCTCATTGGCCAGTGTAACCTCTGATTATCATGACGTCACTATTTACTTAACGCGAATACACTATAGGTCTGATACTGAAAAATTGCTTTTGCTTCATTTATACTCATAAACTTCTTTACAGGTACAACTTTTGTACCATGATGTCATACTTTTGTAATACATCACCTATCTGAGTAATACATTTGGTATTGTCTTGTTATGGTAAGTCCCATTTAGCTGTAAAGCCTTTTTTGCCTGATTTCTTACAAGATTCTCTTTAGTATTAATTCCATATACTGTTTATCCTAATTAAGTCTTTTTTTACACTGGCAAGAATTCAAATATAATAAGAGAAATTTTCTTCAAACTACATCTTTTCAAATGACAGTATGGTAGTATTTTGACAAGAACCTATTCAATGGTAGATCATTTGTAATAAGCAAATAGAATAAAACAAATCCTCCTAGGTCATGTCACCATATCCATTTGCCTGTAGAGGGGTAGGCAGATATCAAATATTCCTATCTATTATGTGTCCCATAATAGCTAAAGTAATACTTACACAAGTATAGCCTGCAGGAAAATAACAAGATTTCTGAAACGCCTAATCTTCAATGTTTTTATGTCCACATCACCTTCATTATCTTCCACACTGCTGATATCCTTGATTGCGTTGGTCAGACGAGTGTTTACTGATAGTTCATAATGCTTCTAAAGAGAAAAAAATTAGTCATTTTTACTATTGTTTATTAGGCATATGTTCTATGTGCAGCAAAATATGTCTGTTAGGTTGAGAATATGATGACTTTATACAGCAGTAACATTGCATTCAAACGTTTATGTACCTATCTATGTTATAAAATTAAGTACTAACTATTTATATAATTAATTTCTCACAATATTTTCCTTTATCACCAGGTGATTTTGACGACCTCCGTGGCGCGATCGGTTAAACGCCTGAACGCTAATTGTGAGGTCCCGGGTTCGATTCCCGGTGGAGGCAGGATTAAGAACTACACTTTTCTTCTGCTTTCCAGTCTGGTCGTTGATTATATATGCTATATATATATTTATCTATATATAATAAGTATATATTTCTTAAATATACGTTTACTAGTACCTTTAACACAAGTCTTAAATGTACTTACCAAGGGGCTAGTTCAATTGGTGTATTATCATCCTATAATATCATTATTATTATTTAGGAAAAACTAATCTCAATTGTACTCAGACCAAATGGCTTCTCATATTAATGGCCTTATATTGAACTTAGCTCCTGTTTCTATGGTACCAAATAGGACCTAACCACTTACCTTTCCATCTGTAGAGCCAAAGTGGTCCGGAAAGAGCTCGTCCAGGATTGACAGAGCGCTATGGCAGAGTAGCATGTATTGCTCTTTCCAACACATTTTGGGCGTAGCTGCTTTTTCTTGGGAAGGTCTTACCTGTTGACACAATACATAGATAAATACATATATAATACATATATGACACAATCAATTCCCTTATTAGGAGTAGGTAGAGATTATAGATGAATCACTATTTATGGTTCTTTAGCATTTGAATATATGAAGACTGTGTATTTTTCTGTTACTGTAAATTAGAAACAGCTTTCAGCAATATAAAAACATTTTAATATCTCTTAAAAAACTGCAAGTAAGCGTTATTATTACTACCTGCTGTTAATATATCAATGGTGTATCCTACCTGTAGTAGTGCAGCTGAGCATTTCGCGGCAGATATCACATAAACAAGTTCATCACATTCCAAGAACTGGATCAGACAGTCATCAATCACATTCCTGTGTGTCATACAAAATTTGGGGAATCTAAAAATACAGAATAATAATATAATATTCAGAAAGGGAAATAATATGAAAGATATTGGTGTTTGAAGGATCATAGTTGTTATGAAATGTTATTGTAATAGTACAATAATTTGAATTATAAAATATAAGCTCTCTTGTAAAAAGTTTTAAAGGTAATTTGCAAGGTTACTGTTAAAACAATAGACATAACATTTATTCATTAAATACTAAGTTTTTTCCTGAAAACTTACGCCTTAGAAATAGCATAAATGAAATTAACTATAAAGTTCTAATTGGAGTACTTACTTGGATAAAATGTATTTTAATTCTCGTAGCCATAATAAACAATTTGGATTTGGTATTCCGAATTTCGGCAAATTTTGGAAAAAAGGTACTAAGGCTTCTTTAATTAAATCACTGTTATTTGGATCCACATTACGTATTCTATTTATTATTTGATCTGAAAGAAAAATAACGTGTTAATTTTATAAAAATATAACATTATCTAAGTAGTTTTTACCAACTTTGGAAACTAACCCATTCCTAAATGTTGTAGAATTATTTTTATCGTCAAATATATTTAGTTCAAAACTAAATAAATATTGTTTTATTATTCTTCTGTTATTTTTCCTCCAGAAAACATAAGAGTGAGGTTATCTCCGAAACATATTTCGGATTCAATTTAGTTTTGAACCATGTTTCAGTTGTCAATTATTCCCTCTAACACGATAGTTTTACTAATAACAAGTTTTAACAGATTGAAATAGTTATTAGGAAAAATAATTTTAGGTTCATGGGAAATATTAATGCAGCATATACATAAGGTGAGTGAAAATAAGACTAAACTAAATAGGACTGAGGTATAGTCAGCGATGTCATGTAAATAATTGCCACCACAGAATTAAGTATTATATTTTTTAATCTCTTGTATATCGATACTGTTTAATCCACTGCTACCGCTGCGAATACAAATACACATCACTATTAAGAAAGGTTTACCTTTGCGTCATGTTTGTATGATGATTTCTTTTCTAATTTTGCTTAATTAGTGTTATTAAATACTTAATAGGCAGTGTTCCCATGAGTAATACTCATTGTTAGCTCCCACGCTTTCCTCTTGTTGAAATCGAAATCGTTCGATTTCTGTAAGAAACAACTGTATTACCATGGCTACTTTGGACGATAAGATCCTGGGTGAAAAAACACACAATTACTGCAGTAGCAGCGAAGATGAGTGCCAGTCGGACGACGAGAAAAGTGGTGATGAAGAAGGTAACTCTCCTAATGGAGCATCCCCAAATCCTGAGCTTCCACCGCCTAATAAATGGACTGGAACTTCGAATAACACGGGACCTAAAGGAGTCATTGAAGATTGGCGTCGGTTTAAGCAATTAGAAGCTGAGAACCGCAAGGAACTGGAAGCAGAACGTATAAACTTGGCAAAGAAACTTACATTAACCACTCGCACGGAAAAGGAAGAAGCTGCAGCTAAAGAGAAGGAGGATTTAGAAGACGAGATGAACGAGTTATTGGACGAAGACTTTCTCATGCAATACCAGAAACAGAGAATGCAGGAGCTCATGAATAAGCTGCAGAAGGTTCCCAAGTTTGGCAATTTGATCAGTTTGGACAATAAAGAAGCCTTCCTAGCTGCAGTTGACAAAGAAGATGAGAAAGTAACAGTTATTATTCATATTTATAACTTGAAAACTGTGGCATGTGAAACTATGAATGGGTGCCTATCTATTCTTGCTGATGAGTACCCAATGATCAAGTTCTGCTGTATTGCAGCAGATACAGCCGGCTTGAGTAAACACTTCAGAGTAGATGGCGTGCCTGCCTTGTTGATTTATAAGGGTGGACAGCTAGTTGGAAACTTTGTGCAGCTTGCTACGGATCTTGGTAACGACTTTTTCGCTACAGATGTTGAGAAGTTCTTGATTGAGTATGGGTTTTTACCTGAGAAGTAAGGATGTGAGTTCAATGTACCTTTTATTAATATTAATTTATTTCCCTAGATTAAGTGAATGAGCTTGTGTTAAATCTTGTGTAAATCCTTACCAGTGTTGTTGCTTGTATTTTATAGTAAAAGTATGCTATGTTTAAAGATAACATAAATGCAAAAGTATTATATTTACCTGTGACATATTTTAGGAAATAATACTTTTTTATTCATTTTAATTATATTAAAACTGTATTATTCAATGATTGAAAATCAAGATTAAAAAGCTTTGATGAGAAACATCATGAAATTCTGTTAATTTCCAGAATGGATTCAGAAAAAGCTCCATTGGAAATTAATCATTATAAAATTAGAAACTACAATAATCTAATCATTGTATGTCTTCATGTATTTAAGATTGCCTGAAATTTGTCATCTTATTTGAATGCTTGTTTTAAATGTTAGTTTTATTTATACAGTTTTGTCGTTTGTTCTAAGGTTTACTGAGACACTGCCAAAATCTGGACAATATGTTATTTAAAATTTAATCTTTTTCTTCTGATATTTTAATAGAATGAATATCTTTTTTAAAAATAGTAAAGCAATATTATTTTCCTTCATGTCATGTATTCTAGATAGCTAAATAATCTCTTGACCAAAACAATGCATTATTAATCAATCAATCCTTAAATGTTAACTTATATTGTGTATGTATGTATCTGGTAACTAAATATTGATAGTAGATATAAGTAGTGTGTTCATAGGTTAAAAGTAAGAACTCTTACTTTTTTAGTTATAAAAGTAACTTAATGTTTTTACTTATTTTGTACCTGTGTATTGTAATTGCATTTAATGTCATATATTTTAACAGACCAAAGATATTGGAATGGAATTGATTAAAACTGTAGCGTATTTATCATACAATTTGTGAACAAATGTATGCATGTGCATGTAATTTAACAAAATGTGCAGGAAATGCAGAAACGAAAGGCAGTAAGATAATAATCTTTTAAGTCTCACACTAGGATGAGCATATGAAGTTATTATTCAACAATAAATTCATTAACTATTTATACTTTTATTTAGATGAATACTTAACCTGAATTTAGTATTCTATGATAGACAATTTAGGTCCCATGAAACTTATACTTACTCAAATCCAGGTCAAAGTTAATTTGACTTTAGTGTTTTCCATCCAGTGTAGAATCACAGAGAGTTTATAATCAGTGTACGTAAGATTTAGGTTAATGTTAAAATAATCTTTTACACCTTTTTAGACCATAAACTGAACTCTTTCTGTTATATGTATGTGTACCTAATAAATTGCCTATGTGCCTCAATTTTTGTGTTTCACTTAGTATATATTTAACTGAAACCTGCAATAGAAATGTGCAGACATCATTTCCCTCAAACATAGTGAGAAAGACTAAATATTCTTAGAAATAGATAAAAGTGAGCGCTTGTAAATGGTGGCACGGCTTACCATCTGTCACATTGAGCACTGACTATTAGTCAACACTGGGTTAGAGGTGGCCATAGCATTCCTACTCCTAGAATTACTAAAATGGTCCTGTAAACCTCTGTCCATCGCTGAAAGGGTTCATAGTCATGAAAGCATTTCTTCATCACTACATAGTATAAAACAAAGTTGCTTTCTCTGTCCCTTTGTATGCTTAAATCTTTGAAACTACGCAACGGATTTTGATGCGGTTTTTTTAATAGATAGAGTGATTCAAGAGGAAGGTTTATATATATAATAACATCCATTAAATAGTGGAGTATCTGCGATCCCGTGCGAAGCCGGAACGGGTCACTAGTTAGAATATATAGCAAAGAATGGGGTCATCTTAGACTAACAATAAATCAAATTTACCAGAGTAAAAATGTTATGAAAATGTTATGAAATGTAAACCTTATTGTGAAATGTAAACCTTATTGTGAAAGTGGTTTGCCAGTCGCGAAAAATTATGAATTGTTGTTCGCTGCTTATCACGCTGTAGGAACACGGATGTGATGTGTTCGTATGTACAGACATATAGCATGTGTCTTATTTTGTGCAACACTGAGCAGTGTTAAGCGGACGACATGTTTATGAAAACAGCCTTCAATATCATTAAACATTGATGGTTCATTTGCCCTTGGAAAATATTATAGGTACTGAGGTCTGCAAATGACGATAGAGTCAATGACTAATTGGTGAAAGAAAGGAAGAGGCTAGCCCATTATCCAACACAGTCTATTAGCCCCTTAGTGTCCTCCTACGACATACTGGGAAGAACGGCACCTGCATTCTTTTACCTTCCAGCTAGGGGCAATAACAATAATACGATGAACATCTAAGATTTGGACTATCCTTAAAGTGATGGGTATGAATGCTTAAAAAAAAACACGAATGTATTTTATACTCATTTAATTCAATAAAAAAATGAGAACTTAACCTATAGATTGTTCAAATTATACCTATAGGATTATTATTGAGGACTTTGCTCTGAAGATCACGTAACGCTATTGTAACTTTGTAGTATTGCTATATGACTTGATTCATATCAAAAAAATCTGTATCGAATTTATCGTCTTGCCAAGAATAAATTACTACAGACATAAATAAAACTTTAGAATGCATTTTTTCTTCACAAAATATTCCTTAAATACCTAAACAAGAGCTTGTACCTACGGCAACCGTCTACTCATACTCATTTATTCTTTTAAATAATCCTGCTTGCCTGAACGAAATACAGAACACAAAACCTCTGTATTATTTTGTAGATTCTGTTTAAAAATCGCGCCATACTTTAAAGTTTCAACCTTCAAGGTTAACTTACAAAAATACAAACTGAACCTCAATACAAATCCTCTTTACTTAGCACAACTCCACTACCTCATCACTAACTTCCGTACGCCTGCGTTTCGGTGGCTTCGACACACTCCCATCTTCATCATCTTCCACTATCTCCATATCACTGTCACTATCTTCCTTCGGCTTAGAAGGTCCCGCTTTAGGTTCCCCATTGGACCCGTTCGTCGGCTTCTCCTCTTTCGGGCCGAGTGGAGTGTCACTCTCAGTGATGAGACTCCAAGATTTCTCTTCCTCTTTTTGCTGTAGACGGACTCTCACTTCGTAGTTTTGGAGAAAGTCATCCACTATGAGTGCACAGCCGTCGTTGAGGCCTAGTTCTTCTAAAGTCTTGTCGTTATTGTGGTCTGTTTCCCCTGGTTCTGAAGACAGGACAACGACGCCTCTCCCTTCGACTGTGGCGTCGGGCGCTTGCATGTTGAGACCATCTTTGAATGCGGTGATCAGGTCTTTCAGAGTGAACTGTTTGAGGTTGCAAGCTAGGCCCACTTCTGGCTTGGGCGCGCACACGTAGCATTTCGGGTTCGGTGGGGTCAGAGCTGTGGAAAAGGTGGTATTTAGTTAGTGTGCTTGCGGCATATGTATCTCATAGACTTATTTTATTTTTTGTATTTATAGTATCTGTGTTAATACAGAATACGTATGACTATCGTTCATTAGGTGGTTATTGGAAGTAAGACGAAAATTAATATACATATACTTTACGAGTATACAATTCAATCTATTCAGATTCATCTCCGCTATTATGGAGAAATTAATTCATGCCGACATCAAATCTGCTTTTCAGTAGATAGCCTTGACATGGTAGGCGATATTCCATGCATATGTGTATACTAGTGTTAATTCTGAAGCATATTATGATAGCATCTATTTTGAAAGCTTCCACATAACAACACAAAATAGGAAGTTACCTAAACTTTAAACACGTGTTTACTAAACAAATTTACGATCATAACAAACCGTTCATTCTCTTAACATACCATCTAGCGTTCTATACAAGAATGCTGGAAAACTTTCCGAATTATCTCGACATAAAGTATACATAAGTGAAATACGAGTGCAAACTGACGTACGAAAATAGTGTACGCAGACAAACAATCTCAAGAGCAGACGCATTATCTCACATTCATATGAAAATAGAAATCTTTTCATTCAATACATACATACAACACATCACGCCTGTTTTCATACAGTGGGATGGGCATAGACTACGGGTCCCCATTTGTCTCGATCCTGACCAACAAGTATCGCTACATTTCTATCCATAATCCTTCTACACACTCAACGGTTATAAGTACTTTATGATTGTCATATGTTTTATATATTATATTCTATGTATTTGTAACCCGGGTTTATAACCAGTGTCCTGCCCGTTATGACATATGCAGCCAAAATGTGGAACATGACAGTCAGGCTGGCTCACCGATTACATGTCGCTCAGCGAGCAATGGAGCGTTCAATGCTGGGTACCTCGTTAAGGGACAAAGTCGGAAACGTGATTGTTCCGCAAAGAACCAAAGTGATAGACTTCGTAGTGGCTGGATGAGGGCCACGCGTGATCGTGTTATGTGGCGTAACCTTGGGGAGGCCTAAGTCCAGCAGTGGACTAGTATAGGCTGATTGATTGATTGGTTCTATGTATTTCTACATTATCAGTACATTGAGTACCTCCGTGGCGCGATCGGTTAGACACCTGAACGATAATCGTGAGGTCCTGGGTTCCATTACCGGTGGAGGCAGAGTTAAGAACTACGCTTTCTAGTCTGGTCGTTGATTATATTATGCTATATATGTATCTTTATATAATATGCAAAAATTTCGTAAATATACTTTGACTAGTACCCTCAACACAAGTCTTTAATGTACTTACCAAGGGGCTAGTTCAATTGGTGTAATAATTTCCAATTTTATTATTATTATGCAATAGAGACTAGTCTAAGCTGATAATCAGTATCTACTATATAGTGGAAATGGAATAGTCAAAGGTTTGAAACGAACAATCGCGATTCGATATTAGGTATCTAATTATGTAACGAATAGAACAATACTGAAGCGGGTGTAGTATTTAACATGTTTATTGTATTGGAAGGTAGCCAGTTTTACCGATTCTTTTAAGCGTAAGTACTGTGCTATTTTGAGACATAAAAGAATAACTATTCGAACTCTATTTGGAATCTATTGGGCGATGAACTAGCAGACGATCATCATACTCGTACCAATCCATATAAAGTTTCCATAAGTGACAAAATGGATTTAAGGTCTAGAGTTAAATTTATATAAATAATCAAAAGTACATATTATAACCATTGAGTTTGTAGAGGAGTATGAATATTAATGAAGCGAAAATGGTTTGATATGATCATGACAAATAGGGATTCGCGATTTCGGCCTACCTTTCTGTAGGTAATCGGGCGTGATATGAACGTTTGTAGCCACTCAATTATTTAATATTCTCACCACAACTTTATGTATCAATTTTCACAGGCTTTCATTAACATAACATATAATATTCGAGTATAAACATATACATTCACGTTCCCCAATCCTTTTCGGGGAGGACAGAACATCGGAGATCTAGTTTTTCCTAGGTCATTTTTAGCATATTGGGATTGTGGTTTCATGTAGAACATTAGTGACAGTTTGCTTACTCATCGTCCTATTGATGTCATTTACTCCTAACCTCCTACGACATGCCGGAAAGAACGGCAGCTAGTTAGCTTTCTTTTTACGACCTAGCTAGCACGGGACATATAATATAGAAAGTCAGTATTATTCTAATAGAATAATCACTTTCACTCCATGCTAGATAATCTGTATACATTTACCATCAATCATGCATTATGTATGGCATTCGAGAATTAATATACATACATACATATATAAGCAATGGAATAAATATACGTATAGCTGTAAGATGCATAATGTATTGAATTAATATAACAATGTTAAGCAGTGGTTAGATTGTTTTCTCTTCGGATCGGTAACCATTTACGTAAGCTATCTATATGATTACAAATAATGAAGACGATATATTATAATTTGCATAAAGTTATATTATGCATATGTATAAACAGTTATCCGTGTTTAATACCATAATACGACTATTAAATATACATACATACATACAAATCACGCCTGATTCATTGTAGAGGGGTAGGCAAAGATCACGCATCCCTATTTGTTCCGATCCTGACAGACCACTTTCGCTTCATTGACACTCATACACACTGCGGTTATAGGTACTCCTAACGTCACCCTTTTTCAATATGGGGTCTATCTGTCTGTCATATGTCTTATTGGGCCGGCCCCTACGTAACCTCCCTTCCACTTCATTCACATATATTCCTTTTGTCAAACTGCTATCATTCATCCGCAAAACATGTCTAAACCATCGCAGTTATCTGTCATTCCTAACGTATGTGTCAGTGAAGCGACATTAGTTCGTCAGGACTGAGTAAAATGGGGTTCCTTGGTTTCTGCCTACCCATTTGTAAAAGACCTGCATATTATCAATCATATGCATATATTAAAATTACGTAACCAAGTAGTAGATATTACAATGAGTTCATAGTATTTACTAATTATACATTATCACATACATAGTAATATTATGTACTAATTACAATATAGTTGGTATTATAATTATTGCATGTTATGCAGATAGATAATAGTAGATTGACAAAAGGAATATATGTGAGCGAAGTGGAAGGGCGGTTACATAGGGACCGACCCAATAAGACATATGACAGACAGATAGAAGCCATATTGAAAAAGGGTCACTTTAGAAGTACCTATAACCGCATTGTGTATTAGTATCAATAAAGCGAAAGTGGTGTGTCAGGATCGGGACAAATGGGGATCCGTGATCTTACCCCTCTACAGGGTATCAGGCGTGACGTGTATGTATGTGCATAGTATAAAACAATGTCGCTTTTTCTGTCCCTATGTCCCTTTGTATGCTTAAATCTTTGAAACTACGCAACGGATTTTGATGCGGTTTTTTTAATTAAATAGAGTGATTCAAGAGGAAGGTTTATATGTATAATAACATCCATTAAATATTTTATACCCGTGTGAAGCCGGAGCGGGTCGCAAGTACTTACATAAAGTTACAAATACTAGTCCTAACTTAATATGACTTAGTATGTATATAGAAGACCACTTACTCTTTTCAGGCACGAACAGCTGACCGCGATGGTTGACCTTGGGCCTTAGGTAGACGCTGGTGCAAGTGGCAATGTCTCCACGGAGTATGCTTTGCGCCCGGAGCACTGCCAACCCCGCCACTATGGCGTTCGCGGTCGCAATGGCTGGGATTATGTTGCCTGCCATAGCTGGGAAAAAGGTCGTGATGGTTAGATAGATACAATGATTATAATAATGTTTGGACATTATTACACCAATTGAACTAGCCCCTCGGTAAGTACATTTAAGACTTGTGTTAAGAGTACTAGTCAACGTATATTAAATATATAATGATTGGTTAGTGTATAGGTGGTTTTATTTTGATAGTATAAGAGGATATTATAACGATATTAATATTAGTATATTAGTTAGTATATTAAAGAAAGTATTTATAAATTTCTAACATCTTTGTCGCTCATAACAGCATGAATGCGACTAAATATGATAAATGTACTTTCACTTTGATAATTATGGACCTAAATTAATGGAATGTCTTCAGTTTTGAAGTAACTCTATAATTTTAATGATTTGACTGTCGGAATTGATATCACCTTTTGGATTAATTAATATTTACATATTTCATTATTAGTACTTTGTTATTAATGTTGCACAGATAGATACTTCGGCTTACAGCTTTGTCTGTATATCTATTTCTCGTCCTACCATCATATACTTTACATAACTACCAATACCTACTAATCTTACAGGAATCTATTTGGAAATGTGCTAGCAAACTGTAACCGATGTTCTACATCAATGCAATCATGATCTCTATAATTTTTATTAAGGTTATCCAGGTGACATAATAATAATAATATTTTTGGAGATTATTACACCAATTGAACTAGCCCCTTGGTAAGTGCATTTAAGACTTGAGTTAAGGGTACTAGTCAACGTATATTTAAGAAATATATACTTATTATACATAGATAAATACATATATAGCATATATAAACGACCAGACTGGAAAGCAGTAGAAAAGCGTAGTACTTAACTCTGCATCCACCAGGAATCGAACCCGGGACCTAACGATTAGCGTTCAGACAGCAAACCCATCGCGCCACCGAGGTCGTTAACTAATAGTTAAAATTATAGTTCCAACGTTGTGTCCACGCCGAACAGGATTAAGATTGCACATTATTTAGGTATATACTAGTATATACTCACACTTGATCTCGAAGCGCGACTTGAGCTGTATATTGAAGATATGCGCCCTGATATTGGCGCAGGCTGTCACGAAATCCATCGCGTGTTTGTCGTCCTTGTCCCAAACCAGATGGTCGCCCTCCGCCCTTCGGCTCAACTCCGCTTGCAGTGCACTGCAACTGTCTGCGAACACCTTGTAGGAAAAAGGATGCGTGATAACAATTAATAGATATTGAAAACTGAGACCGCCGAGAGTGTATGAGAGGATGTATGAATATCAATGAAGCGAAAGTGGTCTGTCAGGATCGGGACAAATGGGGATCCGTGATCTCTGCCTACCCCTCTACAGAGAATCAGGCGTGATGTGTATGTATGTATGAAAACTGAGAAAAAGGGTAATTAACTCGAACTTCTGACTACAGTGTAAGGGTCAATGGTCGTGAAAGCTTTTGTCTTTTTTTGTCTAATTACATACATAAACGCTTTAAGTTTTTTTTCAACATTTATTTTATTTACATTTTATAAACATTACAGATTTTAGATTTTATTTTTAATTATGTCTACGCACTCGCTTTTTTATTGTAGCGGGGTAGCCAGTGGCTGGAGTGCTCATCTCCGTAATTTCGAAAGTAATTAACAATTATTTATGTAATATCATAAATATAAAAACAAATAATCAACTTAATGACGTAAGTATATTTACAATTGTCACAATACGAAGAGTATTGATTACATGTAAGATGAGAAACTTCTTAAATCCCTTTGATTTTAGCGTTGACTGTCTGTTTGTCTATCCTCATGAAATGTAGATGCGAGAATAAATTATAATATAATATATGTGTGTTATTACACAAACTGACCACCCCTGATGATATGATATGACACTATCAATATATTTCTTTAAAATTTATAAGACACTTATCAATATATGAAACTGCATCTTACTTGGGCACACTCATGCACGGTCCACACCCGTTGGTCTGGCAACCCCGAGTGCTGGGCAGGCGGGGCGTCCCTACCTGGCAACTCTGTCCACACCAGCGGAGTGGGCGGCCGCCGCTTCTTCCACAAATTCTCCATTGAGAGAAGATATCTGTAATAAGCCAAATATAAAACTTATTTCTATTCCATTTATTCACTTTTTCTCGGATAGTACTATTTCCCATGGTTCTAATGTTAAAAACTCGATGTTTATTTTAGATCTTGTATATTTATTTGCTATGCTAAATAAGATACATTTTTTTGTTATAATTTATTAGTAGGATTGCAATTTATTAAAGTTCTAAACATGTCATTAAAAGCTACTAAGAGACCAGGGTTTTTCTTAGGTAATTACTACTTATAATAGGATAAACACTATCGCCATAAACTCTTCTGAATTATAGTATCAGCACGTATCAGTGTCTTTTACTCCCTTAAGGATAGTTTAAGTGAAACCTTTAGTAAGAAGCTATACTGATTAATTTTTATATTTAATTACATACATGTGTGCTAGATCAAAATAAATCTCTTCAATGATGATACATTAATATTTATCTATTGTCTACTTTACAAACAGCAATATTATACATTTGAAATGAACATACACACCTAATATCATCCCCGAAGAGTTTGGTGAACAGTTTCTCTGCATCATAGTTGGTCTCAGCCGCCCAGGCTCTGGTGCTCTTCCGCTCCACATTGCCTGAGTTGGTGGCTTCTGTGGACAGAGCACTTGAGCCTGCGTCACCTGTAAAGGTTATTTGAAATAGATATTTAATCTCTTTTTGATTCACTGTAAGGGAAAATACTATATCAATTATCAATAAAAAAAGCAAATATTTTGATTCACTATAGTGCAAATAGTACATTAATTTATCAATAAAAAAATCGTATTGATTCTCTCCATTACATGACATGGATTAAAGGACATGAGTGAGGGAAAACATCGTGAGGAAACCTGCCTATCCCTCAGGATAGGTAATAGTCAGTGCCTATATACGGCGATACGGTTCACTACCTATCACGTTGGGTGCTGTCTATCTACTGATACGCGGGCTTTGTATGACCCATACCTAACATGCCTTCGAAATTTCGGAGATGGGCATTCAAGCCACTGACTACCCCGCCATAATAAAAAAGGGAGTGTGTAGACACAAGTCGTGAAGCGTATGTTTATGTTCAATAAAAAAAGCAAAAATTTTGATCACTATAGTGCAAATAGTACATCAATTTATCAATCAAAAAATCGTAGGTATTGATTCTCTCCATTACGAATGAGATAGAAGGACATGAGTATGTATGTAAAATTCAAATAGTTTTTCTTCAATTATTGACTGTCGAGATATATGTATGTGCGGCACTGGTTGTCCTTCAACTATAACACTACTGTTGGTTTAGTCCTAACTTGTAGAAAAATCAACAAAACAGACTTCCAACTATTTTCATTACATTTATTTGTAACTCATACACATTTACTAGAATTAACTCTATAATACACAGTCGTCTATGGGTCGTCAACAAAGTCAGCAGCTCAGTGAAAGTTGAAAATACAAATAATTATTTTCGGTTGAATATTTAGTCAGTTGTGATGCCAAATTGGTTAAATATGTTCGCTTAGGGATTATATTTGGATTCTCAACTGGAACAAACCGAAGAACAAGGAAGAGAAGAATTAGAGCTTCGATTTCGTTTTTCTTCCGTTGTAGCGGCTGGCGGCGTTGGTGTAATCATGGCGATGGAATAACAAGAAATTCAAACGTCGTGGCATTAGTGTTTGTACTTCAGCCGACATAACCTTAGTGGTGAATGGCTTAACAAAGAATTAAAAAAAAAAATCATACACTTTTCTACATCCTCATATCAACCAATCCAACTCACCAGCAGCCTCCGGATCAGCAGTATCCGGACTGACATCCTGATCAGGGTCCTCTTCCCCAAACAGCTGGTTGAACAGGTGCTTCGCCCACACAATGCAGTGGATGGGCTCCGACGGAGTGTTCCGGATCGTGCACCCTGGGAAGGACTTCTGAGGCGCCTTGGGCTGACACTCGTAGCATTGGGTCAGACCTTTGTTTATTAGTTCCACCTGGATAAGTGAATGTGTAATTAGTGATGTGTGTTTTGAGTGAACATAATTGCTTTGTTAATGCGTAAGTGGTGATGGAAGTTTCAAATAGTTAAAAATAGTAAATAGGAGAATATGTGTCAAGCAAAATCGCTTATTTTATAAATAAACACAGAGTCTCTCTCTATTTGAATTGAGTTTTTTCAGCAAGTTTTGCAAGAGAGAACTACAGAATTAGATGATTCTTGGATATTATAAAGCAATAGCTTACACACTACTTTTCCCTTTAACCTATGTCCTCTCTTTCAAAAGTCTTTTCTTTCAAGCTTTAAAGGAGGCCAAGTCCACTAATGCGATTTTGCTAAAAGGTAGTTGCAATTTATTTAGTAAGGGCGTGAAGTTGTTACTGGAGTAGTAAGTGTCATATCTCACCATTGATGCCAGCAAAAGTGTCAATTTTGTTATTCCTACGGCACTCTTTTTGTCACTTCACTAACAACTTCACACCATTACTGTAGTACAATTGATCTTACATTTTGAAAAACCACTTTACTATACTTGGGCGCTAGATATAGTTCAATTAATATATACCTGTCCAGCATATCCTGCAGTGCCAGTCTCAATGAGGGGGACATTGGCAGCGAGGCACATGCGGTTCACATGGTTCCTGGCTGCCCTGTTGTCCAGCGCATTCATCACTATGTTGAACTCCTTGAAATAGCTCACTCCATAATCATTACTGTAAAATAACAGGTAATATTAGATATAAAAATAAAAGGATTAATCTTACCAATATCAACATAGGGTATCCCTAAAGGATTAGGTGTAAATAGAATTTATTGGATGATGGAACAAACATGTAATACACATGTAATAAAATAATTCTCACAAGTGAATATTAACAACTATTACAAGGCTTCAACACTTTGACACTCTATAGCACTTGGAGAAGACAGAATCTTAGGATAATTGCCACTCAATAAACTTTAGCATTTATAACAAGATTTTATTATATAGATTCCTGACCTTTGCCTACCCCTCTACAGGGTATCAGGCATGATATGGATGTGCTTTATTCTATGTATGTGCAGTGCTATCTCCCGATACATACTGTAAAGAATAAAATCATACATATTCTTACCTAATAATACTGTCATGGTGGGCAACAATGTTGACGTTGGGATTGAAGCTGAGCGCACTGTCCTTGGCCACCTGCGCCTTGGACTTCCCCACATGCTCCTTGTGGAACAGGAACTGGCGATTCAAGTTGCTCACATCTATTGTATCCAAGTCAATCTGGAAATGTTGAAAATAAATAAAATATTTAGTGCCAAAAGTTATCATTCTTCTCAAGGCAGGTCTTAGTAGTGTAAAGAAGAGAAGAGTATGTATGAAGTTAATAGGTGTGAGTGAAGCAAGAGAGATTTGTCAGGATCATTCCAGGTGGCGATCAAGTCTCTGAGTCTAGAGTGTAAGGACTTCTTATGTTCAAGGATTAGAGATGATGTATGACATGGATATGTACAAAAACTACAGATATACAGAGCATGAAATGCTAGTAATAGTTAGATCATGAAACTTGGATTAATGAATGCTGTTGAATTTGGTAAGAGATATAAAAAAAAGAATATCAGAACAATAAAATTTCAAAATGCAAATATTACAATACAGAAAGGAATTCTTCCATTTTCACATTCACATTAGGCTTTAACACAAGAGAGTCTATAATTAACTTAGAAAATCAGATTTAACTTTAGTAAGAATGGTATAGGTATGGAGGTGTCAATATTGTTGGCCTTTGAATACCTATTTGCATCATAATGATCCCTCTATATACAGAGATGATAACACAGTCGTAAGGAAGGGATTTTATATCAAATCTGATACATACATCCATAGCGTGGTTATTTAAACATAGCAATATCTCATAACTCGAAGAGAGAAATCATTAGGAAATTACTCAGCCTTTGACATAAGATAACCATAAAATTAAAACAAAGTGATGAATTGGTGTTCAGGAACTTATTCATTCAACATTTACGTAAATACAGAAACAATACATACGATTTCTATCTGAGGAAAGCCGGTAAGTACGAGATTCTTTAGAACTTCACAACCAATGCCGCCGGCTCCCACTACTAATATCTTGGAATTGGCAATCGCCTCAGTCAGTTTCTCATCAAATACACCGGCTACACGAGCAACCATTTTGAAATAACTTCGAAACTTAACTTATTACTCGATTTTTCTGATATTTCTATAAATTTTACACGAATACAAACATAGCACACCAAAGCAAAGCAAGCACCGAACTAGTGATGGGCTTGATACGAATATTTGACAATCTACGATTCTACTACATACTCTGTGGTGGCAGCGTATCGCAGTATCGATATTAATTATAGTTTAATTAATTTGTAGTTAAATTAATATGAAATTAAAAATTAAACTATGTAATTGTAGTATTAATTCTAGTAAATAAGCTAGCCATCATAAATACAAAAAATGTATATAAAAAGTACTAAAGATGAAATAAATTTACAAACAAAGGATCGTTGTTTTTATGGTGCCCTTAAATCAATTAAACTAATGTGAAAATTTTGCTCCAGCATAAAAAAACTACTCTTATTTTACTTAAAAAGGTACAGTGTGAAAATTCTTTCGCGTTTATGGTTTAGATATATGATTACAACGTAAGTTTCATCTATGACGGCTATCGAAATCCATAGTGAAATTTTAGTAACATCAAACCATTTCTAACATCAACATCTTTTTTATACCATCTTACAAAAAGGCCTTCCTATTTAGTTAAACAGCTGTAGAAATGGCACCTAAAAAGATTAAAACTAAGGCCAAATCTCACAAAGGAGCCAAAGATAAGACTTCCAGCGGACCCAAAACCAAGGTGGTGGATAAGCCGAAAACCAGCGATCAAGCTCAACTCAACGTCACAAAGCGGCACACACCCATAGTTCAAGACATGTTCCCTTCTGACGACCATTAAACGGAATAATTGGTAATAGATGGTCATATTATTGACATGCATGTACATATACGAGAATAACACATAAATACACAACGCGCTCGATTCCTTGTAGAAATGGTAGGTTAGATCGCGGATCAAAGAATAACCAGAGAGAAAGAAAATAACATCTTCACTGCTCGTAAGTAATACAAGTTAGAAAACAATGAATTAGACAAAAGTTACGATGATTTAGTATCGTGTTGAAGAGTACAGCCTCAGCATTTGCTACAGATACATATTTAATTACACATTACGCCCGTGTCCTCACAAAAGGGTATGCAGAGAACAAAGCTTGTCATTTTTCTCGATCTTTATTTTCGCATCATTGGCAATGACATCATCTCTACACTTCCTTTTACATCTCAGTAGGTATGTTTGTATTTAACAACGTGTTATTTAATTAAGTAATATATTATTTTTTAGATAAATCCTGTAACGTGAGAGGAAAAGAGACCATTAATGTAACAATTGTTCATGATTGGTGCCTCAAATTCAAAAATAATAATATGGTGGAACATTTAAAATAGGAAGAAGATAGTATCTAAATGAATCATCTAATTGGCGTAAACATTATGAAAAGGTTTCGTTTTATATAACTATACTAAAATGTGAAATGCACCACCAATATCGTAAAAGTAAATGAAAGATTTGTTGAAAAATCTTGCAAGAGATATTTATAACATTGAATATCCGCAATCATACTTCATAATATAAAGGTTTTAAAAATAAGTATCAGTATCTATATGTTCCAAAATAATCCGGCTCAATGAAAAGAAAATGTATTTCGAAAAAAACAATTTACTATTCAATGACAAGATAATAGTATAATTGTAAAGAAATTTAAATTGGCCTTAGATGACGGAATTTTATATGCCAAAATGATGGAATATTTTGCTCAAAATTCTTGGGAACTTCTCTGAATAATGTAGGTACTTATCATGTCCTTGCCTATGATTGGAAAACGATGTCTGGAATTCTATGAACTGCGCCGTTAGCAATAGGAAATTCCGATTTAAATCTAATAATAAAATATTTGGTAAAATAATTTGTCGTCATTTGATTCTGTAGTTAATTGGAGCTTTAGAATAAATTTATTATTTTTTATTTAGAGATTAACAAAAAAAAAGTTCCGATGAAATTTTCGTCACATTAGGATGTTGTTGGAACATAGTTACGATGGTTAAGATATTCTTTTTACTAATTTACCCCGAAATATCTACAGAATTGGCGAGGGACAACATAGTGAGATTTAAGTTAAATATTCCCCGCTACTGGGCCCTTTTACCTTTATTATAATAGTCAGGGCTTGAAAATGGAGACATTATTGATCACATGTCACGTTAGATAAATTTTAATTACACATGGTACGAGTTGGCAATAGAATAACCAAATCAACAATTGCGGAAAAGGGCCTTAAAGTGTTTGTTTTTCAACTATGAATTAACACAAAATTCCGATGGCTCAACTCGATTCCTATCGAGCGTAACCTTCATTAAAATCCCGAAACGACCGCAGTGGGCCGCAAACTTTCCACGACAGTCCGATCACAAAGTCAGGCGAATGTTTACATCCAAACGGAATGTAATGCGGCGAAAACCTTGTTTAGTACCGGACTGATTGTGAAATACCGGGAATTATTTCCACCTTAATAGCGACCGTGTTATGTAGCCGAGGAGGTGATAATCGAGGGCCAACAGGTTTTGGTCGATTCGCGAATGTTTCCATCCGTTATACTAGCGGCATTTTCCGAATCATTTGCCGCGTTTTGTGCCGATGACTGTTGATCGACATTATTCTGAACAACGCTATGTGAATCGATGCATTAGTCTTTGAGTGACTACAGACCAGGTGACGTTAGGTACCTGTAACCGCCGATTGTGTATGAAGACGTGTCTGAAGTGAAAGTGGTTTGTCAGGATAGGAACAGATGAAGATCCGTAATCTACCCCTCTAAACGGCATCGGCTCTACATGGAATCAGACGTGATGTGTATGTATGACTACAGACTAAATGTTATATGAATTTTCGTACAAAGCCAGGCTAGAATAGATTCATGCTTTTCGGCAACTATTGGAATATAGTTTTGACGACCTCCGTGGCGCGATCGGTGAGACACCTGAACGCTAATCGTGAGGTCCCGGGTTCGATTCCCGATGGAGGCAGAGTTAAGAACTACGCTTTTCTACTGCTTTCCAGTCTGGTCGTTGATTGTATATGCTATATATGTATTTATCTATGTATAATAAGTATATGTTTCTTAAATATACGTTGACTAGTACCCTTAACACAAGTCTTAAATGCACTTACCAATGGGCTAGTTCAATTCGTGTAATAATGTCCAAAAATATTATTTATTTAATTTATAGTTTAGGTGAAGGAATATTGGTGAAATCTAGATATTTAGAGTAATCCCTCCGTGCCTCTGAGTTCATCCAGAGCAATAGAATTAGCAAGTTAAATTCTATTCAAACGCCAAACAGGAACAGGTGTACGCGTTGAGGTCGGTTTCCGTATACAGGTATAAGCATACATCAAGGTTACGGTATATTCTAAACATAAACATAACATTCGCTTCACGACTTGTGTGTACACACTCTCTTTTTATTGTGGCGGGGTAGTTAGAGGCTTACCCAACTCCGAAATTTCAAAGGCATATTAGTATGGGTCACTCGAAGCCCGCGTTTCACTAGATAGACAACACCGAACGTGATACGTAGTGAAATGTATCGCCGTATTTAGGCACTGGCTTATTACCTATCCCGAGGGAAAGGCAGGTTTCCTCACGATTATTTCCCTCACCGTTATATTATATACTTCTTAGATATACAACATAGTATCAAAACTTATAATTATTTGTTTATCGTTATCATAAATTTATCATTAATTTGAAATACTACCAACTACGTGACGAAAATCATCGTGAGGAAATCAACTTATCCATACATTCACGTCCTTCAACTCCTGGGGGTTGGACAGAATCTAGGAGACACGATAATATCTCCCAGGTAACATTGTAACATCAATATTTGGCCTGTAATGTCATATGGAACATTTAGGTTGATAGCTACAATTTTATTTACCCATAATCCTGTAGTCGCCTTCTACGACATGCCGGCTAGAACGAACACTAGTTAGCATTATTTTCATTGCCCTAACTAGCACCGGGCTATCCCTGTGTGTATTTGACCTATTCATCGTGAAAAAGAAAACTCAGTGCTTGTAAATAGCGCAATGGTTTACCACCTGTTTGACTGTTTGGTTAACGCGTGGAATTTAGGTGGTCATAGATTTTTACACATACGCACCCCTGACTATCCTGTAACGTTTAGAGATCCCGCCACATAAGATGGCAGTAGCCAAACTTGGAACTAAATTTGACGTTTCCGCAATTGCGTGTTATTTTGTATGAAAGGTAAATTTAGTATTACCAGCATTGTGTTTTTTGCCCACTCTTTGTAATTTTTATGTTTGTTAAGGGTGATTATAATAAATTGATTTCCGGAGTTTCTTGTTAGTTCTTCTCCAAGCTAGGGTCTCCGCTGAACTTCTTCTTCTCAATCGTTACGCTCTTATCAGAGCGGTCGTGGTCTTCATGACGTGGCATCTTGAGCAGCCGAAATGGTTGGTGAACTAACCTCGGTAAAAATATGTAAAGACAATGCTCAGTGCCATGTTTGAAATAGTTTTTTTACATACATACATACACATCACGCCTGATTCCCTGTAGAGGGGTAGGCAGAGATCACGGATCCCCATTTGTCCCGATCCTGACAGACCACTTTCGCTTCATTGACATTCATACATTCTCTAATACACTCTCGGTGGTTATAGGTACTCCTAACGTCACCTTTTTTCAATATAGCGTCTATCTGACTGTTACATATATGTCTTATTAGGCCGGCCCCTACGTAACCGCCCTTCCACTTCACTCATATATATTCCTTTTGTCAATATATAGTTTTTTTAATTTGTACTTAGATCATAAAATAACTTTCAAAGAGAGCTTATGATAGGGCCTATTTTGAATAAAAATATTTTGACTTTTGACTTTGGTATATTAATTTGTTTTATTTGAGTTTATAGCTCTGCAACCAAAGATCGTTACAAATGAAACCTCAATATAATGTATCGAGCCGTATGGCACAGTGAGTGCTAGTTTTGGCGTGTTTACTGGCAACACTGGATTACGCGACTGTGGCGACGCCTCCAACTGCCACCTTATGTGGCGGGTACTCTAGATTAATCGTAGAGTACCCGCCACATAAGGTGGCAGTAGCCAAACTTGGAACTAAATTTGACGTTTCCGCCATTGCGTGTTATTTTGTATGAAAGGTAAATTTAGTAATACCAGCGTTGTGTTTTTTGCCCACTCTTTGTAATTTTTATGTTTGTTAAGGGTGATTATAATAAATTGATTTCTGGAGTTTCTTGTTAGTTCTTCTCCAAGGGTCTCCGCTAAACTTCTTCTTCTCAATCGTTACGCTCTTATCAGAGCGGTCGTGGTCTTCATGACGTGGCATCTTGAGCAGCCGAAATGGTTGGTGAACTAACCTCGGTAAAAATATGTAAAGACAATGCTCAGTGCCATGTTTGAAATAGTTTTTTTACATACATACATACACATCACGCCTGATTCCCTGTAGAGGGGTAGGCAGAGATCACGGATCCCCATTTGTCCCGATCCTGACAGACCACTTTCGCTTCATTGACATTCATACATTCTCTAATACACTCTCGTCGGTTATAGGTACTCCTAACGTCACCTTTTTTCAATATAGCGTCTATCTGACTGTTACATATATGTCTTATTAGGCCGGCCCCTACGTAACCGCCCTTCCACTTCACTCATATATATTCCTTTTGTCAATATATAGTTTTTTTAATTTGTACTTAGATCATAAAATAACTTTCAAAGAGAGCTTATGATAGGGCCTATTTTGAATAAAAATATTTTGACTTTTGACTTTGGTATATTAATTTGTTTTATTTGAGTTTATAGCTCTGCAACCAAAGATCGTTACAAATGAAACCTCAATATAATGTATCGAGCCGTATGGCACAGTGAGTGCTAGTTTTGGCGTGTTTACTGGCAACACTGGATTACGCGACTGTGGCGACGCCTCCAACTGCCACCTAATGTGGCGGGTACTCTACTTCAGTAATCGTGTGAAATTTGATGCATTGATGACAGTAAAAAGAGTCAATAATGGCTACAAAAATTAAGAGTAGAGTACCCGCCACATAAGGTGGCAGTTGGAGGCGTCGCCACAGTCGCGTAATTCAGTGTTACCAGTAAACACGCCAAAACTAGCACTCACTGTGCCATACGGCTCGATACATTATAGGTTTCATTTGTAACGGTCTTTGGTTGCAGAGCTATAAACTCAAATAAAACAAATTAGTATATCAAAGTCAAAATATGTTTATTTAAAATAGGCCCTATCACAAGCTCTCTTTGAATGTTAAAAGTTTTGATGGAAAGGTATGATATAACGGCATGGCGGGCAAGATATATACTAAGGATGAGAAAAAATAGGTTAGAGGATAAAAAATCCGTTGTCTTTTTGGATGAAACTTATATACATCCGACCTATCATAAGAAGCGTTGCTGGCAAAGTAATGAAGAGGATGGCGTATTGGTATCTGATTCTGTTGGAAAAAGATTCATTATTGCACACGCAGGTTCAGACCAGGGTTTCATAAATAATGCCCTTCTTATATTTAGGTCCCAATCTCAGTCTGCAGATTATCATGACGATATGAATTCGGAAAACTTTTTAAAATGGATGACCAATAAAGTTATTCCTAATTTACCACCTAACTCTCTTGTGGTCATGGACAATGCTCCTTACCATTTTGTACAAATAAATAAAGCGCCAACAATGTCGTCACGAAAATCTGAGATGCAAGAGTGGCTAAGAAGCAAAAATCTTTATTTTTAGGATAGCTGGACAAAGCCATTTTTGTTTGATCTTATAAAAAAAAACAAAGATCCACCTGTATACAAAATTGAAGAAATCCTTAAAACACATGGACATGAAGTAATAAGACTACCACCCTATCACTGTGACCTCAACGTAATAGAGAAAATTTGGAGTTTGGTTAAACATCGTGTGGCCGAAAAAAACGTGGATCAGGACCCAAAAAAAATTTTGGAACTAACAGAAGCTGCGTTTGCCAGCATAACAGTGGAAGACTGGAAAACCCAAGTTCAGCATGTACTGAACGTCGAAGACAAATATTTTGAACGTGACAGGATTATAGACTCCGAACTTGATAAATTTATAATTTCTACTGCTAGTGACAGCGACAAAGACTCAGATACAGAAAGCGATATCGACGTCAACAGCGATAGTGATGACTATGAAATGTTAGGTGTTAAACGTATCCATATGGATCATAATTATTGTTAAGGAAAAACTTTGTTTGTTAATTATAAAAATAATAATCTTTATTGTTGTTATACTTAGATCATAAGATAACATTCAAAGAGAGCTTGTGATAGGGCCTATTTTAAATAAACATATTTTGACCTAGATATATTAATTTGTTTTATTTGAGTTTATAGCTCTGCAACCAAAGACCGTTACAAATGAAACCTATAATGTATCGAGCCGTATGGCACAGTGATTGCTAGTTTTGGCGTGTTTACTGGCAACAGTGAATTATGCAACTGCGGCGACGCCTTCATCTGCCATAATATATTCAAAATTATAAATATCACAAGCTCTCTTTGAAAGTTATCTTATGATCTAAGTAAAAATTAAAAAAACTATTTCAAACATGGCACTGAGCATTGTCTTTACATATTTTTTACCGAGGTTAGATCAGCGGAGACCCTAGCTTGGAGAAGAACTAACAAGAAACTCCGGAAATCAATTTATTATAATCACCCTTAACAAACATAAAAATTACAAAGAGAGGGCAAAAAACACAACGCTGGTAATACTAAATTTACCTTTCATACAAAATAACACGCAATTGCGGAAACGTCAAATTTAGTTCCAAGTTTGGCTACTGCCAGCTTATGTGGCGGGATCTCTATTTTTTTTTTTTAATTCTTTATTAAGCCATTCACCACTAAGGTTATGTCGGCTGAAGTACAAAAACTGATGCCACGACCTTTGAACTTCTTGTTATTTCATCGCCATGGTTACTCCAACGCCGCTAGCCGCTACAACCGAAGAAAAACGAAATCGATGCTCTAATTCCTTGCTCTCTTCCTTGTTCTTCGGTTCGTTCCAGTTGAGGATCCAAATCTTATCACAAAGCGAACATATTTAGCCAGTTCAGCATCACAATTGACTAAATATTCAGCCGAAAATAATTATTTGTATTTTCAACTTTCACTGAGCTGCTGACTTTGTTGAAGCACCATAGACGACTGGAATCTCTATTTCTTTTCACATCAATAGCAAACACAAAATAAACATGTAGAGATCCCGCCACATAAGGTGGCAGTAGCCAAACTTGGAACTTAATTTGACGTTACTGCCATTGCGTGTTATTTTGTATGAAAGGTAAATTTAGTATTACCAGCGTTGTGTTTTTTGCCCTCTCTTTGTAATTTTTATGTTTGTTAAGGGTGATTATAATAAATTGATTTCCGGAGTTTCTTGTTAGTTCTTCTCCAAGCTAGGGTCTCCGCTGATCTAACCTCGGTAAAAAATATGTAAAGACAATGCTCAGTGCCATGTTTGAAATAATAGTTTTAAGAGATTCGCGATTTATACTCATGATATAAGATATAAGAGTGTGTATAAGATTGATTGCAGCTGTGGGAAATCCTACGTCGAACACACTAAACGGTCTATTGCGGACAGAGTGAAGGAACACATAATTATGTAATATATAATAAGAAGGATAAGTCCCGTTAATTATTAATCATGTTTGAAATAGTTTAATAAACATATTTTGACTTTGATATATTAATTTGTTTTATTTGAGTTTATAGCTCTGCAACCAAAGACCGTTACAAATGAAACCTATAATGTATCGAGCCGTATGGCACAGTGAGTGCTAGTTTTGGCGTGTTTACTGGTAACACTGAATTACGCGACTGTGGCGACGCCTCCAACTGCCACCTTATGTGGCGGGATCTCTAGGCAGTTTACGAAACGTAGAAATCATTTTCAAAACTAAACCAAATCTTACACTGACTGACAGTTGATGACAGATGAATTTGACGTTTCAGGAAAACCAACAAATATTTATTTTCCAACAAAAATAATACATTATACTTTTATATATACAAGTAATATTTATATAATCTGCCATGCCACCAAAGCCACCAGCAAAGGGTCAACCGGCCACTGCGGCAGCTAAGCCAAAGCCCAAGGGTCGAGTGCCTCCGCCACCCCAGTGCTTCTCGGCGGAAGAGTTGAAGAAACTAAGAGAAGTGTACGATGCATTTGATGAAGATGGCATTGAATTGGTTTGTGATTTTCTTGAATATTAGTATTGGAAGAGTATTATTCAATAATCAATCATTATACTGCGGTGAGGGAAAACATCGTGAGGAAACCTACTTGTTCCCCGAATGAGAATAGTTAGTGCTTGTAAATGACGACATGGTTTACCACCTGTCACATTGAGTACTGACTATTTGGTTAACACGTGGATTCGAGGTGGCCATAGAATAACCACTTTCGCAATTGCGGAGATGGAAACCTGAACCTCTGACTACCCCGTAAGGGTTAATGGTCGTGAACGCGTATATTTTATGTTGTTTTTACGTATACGCTGCGTACATCCGCCATCAATTTGGACGGAGCGCGAAGAACAAACGAGCATGTATGAGACGGTTAATAGGTGTGAGTGAAGTAAGAGAGATTTTTCAGGATCGTTCCAGGTGGCGATCAATAGTCTTATCCTGTTAGGGATGTGGAGGCGTGGATATATTATATGTAATCAATTTTTTAAAGTACGGTACGGTGTAGTTAAATTGTTGGGGGTCTTAGTTCTGAATAAGTGGATTCAGGGTTCGAGTCCGGAATGAAGTAAACTGATTTTCTATTCATATAAACAAATTAAGAATGCATGTTGAGAAATGCATCAATTTTGACGAGGAAAACATCCTGCGAAAAACCTACTTATTCCTCGGAATGGTTAGTCCCGGAAAATATAATTAATTATAGGCTTGTTAATGGTGCTATCCACCTGTCACATTAGGTATTAACTATCTGGTAAACGCGTGGGTTCAACATGGCCTCAACATCACCAACTTAAAGATTTGACGATTTTTGGAGATGGATACTTCAACCACAGACTACCTCGCAAGGGTTGAAGGTCGTGGATAGTTATAATTATCTTGTACAAAATATGTGTATTGAATGCCATAAAATTACTACTTTTTAATGAACGTAGAATAAGTTTCATGTGAACCTAGTAAATATAAATAAAGCGTAACTGTTCCGGCGAAAAGCTACGTATACATGTATTTATTAAATGTAGTCTGAGACAAGAAGGCAAATAATGAACTAAAGTATTACGACTTCATGCAACGGCCAGCTAAGCTTGCTTGCTGAATAAGCTTCTTTATACTAAAATGATGATGTTCTCTTCTCGTCACAATTTCACCAAATAAATGATGCTATGAAATCAATGCGCATCTTCGACATAAGTTATATCATTAGTGTAATAGGTTGTCATTTTGATTTTTTTTCCAGGTGTTTACAAAGCACATACCGAATATGTTAAGAAAAGCAGGGTTCAACCCAAAGCCAGAAGAAGTTACGCAATTATTGAAAACCTTTTTAGACGATGAAATGGTTGACACGGTCGTACCGCACGAGTGGTTAAAAATGGTAGAACGGAAAGTGATGTGGGGAGATGACCCTGAGTATGCAGTCACAGATTCCATGTCTGTCTTAGCACATGGTGCTATTTCTGATCCGTCCGCAAAATTGTGTAATTTTGACTTACTCCGCCAAGAATTGATGAATTGGGGCGATGAGCCTCTCGGTGAAGAAGAAATAATCGAATTCACAAACATAGCTGCAAAGAATAAATTAATAAATTTCGACACTGGAGATTTTCAGTTCGAGAAATTCGTCGAGCTTATGAACAGTAAAGACGAAAGATTTTTGAAAGATCCCATCAATTACTTCAAAATGGACCCACAGACTTTAGCAGATATCGCATTGGCAAAAGCAGCAAAGGAGGCCGAGGAGAAAAGATTGCGAGATGCGATGCGAACGTCCAGTGACAACGGATCACTAAAACTTACATCTAAATATGTAATAAAAGGTATTAAGTCTAGTAAAACTTCGTTAAGTTCTTCCAGGAAACAAAGTTCTTCTCTAGTTCGCGTCAAAAGTGATTCAAAAGACAAGCTTTCAAGTGCACAAGAATATACAAAAAGCGTAACTCGTATGTTGAGCACGGCAATAGCAAAGCGTATATTAACGAAAATTCTACATCATGCCGTCAAAGAATCTTTAGAAAAAGCAGATAAAGAGAAACCGGAAGAGAAAGAGCCTGAACCAGAAACTCAAGATGTGTTAGAGGCAGAAGAAGGTTCCGTGGACAAAACTCCAGATGTAGTCTTAGAGGCCAAGAGGCAATTCCTGAGGCCAGAAACAAAACAGGAAGTCATACGGAAGCTGAAGGACTACGCAGCCAAAGACCTGTTGGAAGACAGTGCTCCGGCGCAAGAAGCGGCAGGGGAAACGAAGCAAGACAAGCGCAAAGTGGACATATTCGAAGATGGCCCATTCAGGCAGCTGTTGCCTTGGCAGGAGAAAGAGTGTGTCCCCAAAATAAAAAGATTTGGGGTCCCATCCGACGACAGTGAAGACGACGACGATGATTTGATAGTGAAAGCTTTACAGTTTGATCTCGAAGCAAAGCCATCCCGCAGTAACGTTCCGTTCTATAGAACAGAAGAAGAGTATCTGAAGGAAGTTTTCGATACTCCCGAAAGCATTGTGTCAGGCAGCTTCATAAAGGCCACTGTAAATGATATTGTAGAGCGATGTGAACAGAGACTGTTAGAACATGAAACGTTGGGTAGTGAAAAAGACTTGACGGTATTTAAATCGGGTTCGGATACAATTGATTTTGATGATATGGATGATAAAAGAAAATTAGTAATCGTACCAGAGCCCACCCGCGTAGATGACCCGTGGGCAAAGCATGGGGTAGTAGATCCGAAAGATATCGAATTCCTAAGGAATGCTAAGATGGCTCAGTGCAACCCAGGTTTTCTATAATTGGCTTAATTTTAGGGGTTCATCATTATATGGAGAATACCACACTTGCTTTAAATTGATATATTTTCTGGTGAAACATGGGTTCAATAAAGCCATAAATAAACTATTTTGCAATGGTGGTGATGGACTCGTGAACTTCGGACTACCCTGCTAGGGTTGATGATTGTGAAGCGTATTTATGTTATTTTAAAATATATTGGGAAAGATACAGCTGTATTATTTTACATACAATGATCTCATTTAAACACTGTAAAATTATTCTCAGTGAACAATCAAAAATTTATTTAAACTTACTTGAAATTTCTTCAGAAACCGTCCTTATGTTATGCTTTTATTATCTGACGTGTTACACTTATTGAAACTATTCATAAAAAAATAAATCTGTGTACTTCTTATCGTAAGCAGTACAAGCTCTGATTTAAAATTGATTTTGCGATTAATCGATGTTACTTATAAAGTTTTATTTTACTTATTACTTACGTTACTTATTATCATCGAAAGTTCAATTTAAGTTCGTACATATTGGTGATAGCAGATGTTTTAAGGACTTAGCTGAATTCGATTGCGGACATAGTAGAATTAACAGTGCATCTACAAGTATGATTTATGACATTGGTGGAAAAAGTTGACGCTCACAATGTAGGCTCTGAAGTCTGGGAAATCTGCTATTTATAAACAATTTTGAAGTCATAAGTAATTTTAAAACATTTGTCTTTCTTTCCATATAAAACATGTGTACCGTGTTAAGCAGCGTCATAATAGAAGTCGCAAAGAACTTTGGTAGCATTTAACGAATCGTTTACATTGCCTAATGACACTAAACCTCACGACTTGTGGCCCTATAGTGATCTTAAATCGAAGGTCCTTGGCTAGCCGAAACAGTCTTATCTTTGGTACTACCTAAGGTTGTCGTTCTATCCTGAGTATTAAGTTTCAATATTGTGATTTCAGGTAAAGCGCTTACATGTCACTAAGTTATAGCGTTGTATGCATATAATTTATATATGTTGCAAAGTTTTTACATAACAGCCTATTTAAAATTAAATGAAGAATAGATAACGTCATCGCATGAACAACGATGCGGGTTAGCACAACATGACCTCAAAGAGTAAGACAAGAGGATAACTTGTTAAGAAACTTATAATACTAAATACTGCATAGTAAATATGACAACAGTGCAATTTGTGAATTGAATTTGTTACCCAACAGGGCAATTATATTGAAGTTTGAATTCTGTTTGGTGTAAAAAATATTAAATAACAAAAACCTTTAGTTGAATCAGCTCATTAAATATGCACTGCACTGAACTCAGCAAATCAGAGGCAAGACGAAAAGGGAAACGTTCACCAAAATAAAATAAAATATTTGAGAAGACGAGTCACAATTACAGTACTGATCTTACGAGAGCCTCTATGGAAAAATCAGATAAAAAGAAATTGAAACAGAAACAGAACCAAAGAAAAGAACAGAAACCAGAAACTCAAAACATCTCAAAACCGGGAAAATCTTCCAAGAGTAAAATCCCAGAAACAGTTTTAAAAACTAAGAGAAAATTTATGAAACCAGAAACTAAACGAGATGTCTCACAGAAGTTGATAGACCACACATCTATAGAGAAGAATGCTCCGACGCAAGAAGCAGAATTAGAGACGAAACAAGACAAGCACAAAGTGGACATATTCGAAGATGGCCCATTCAGGCAGCTGCTGCCATGGCAGGAGAAAGAGTGTGTCCCCAAAATAAAAAGATTTGGGGTTCCATCCGACGACAGCGAAGACGACGACGATGATTTGATAGTGAAAGCTTTACAGTTTGACCTCGAAGCCAAGCCATCCCGCAGTAACGTTCCGTTCTATAGAACAGAAGAAGAGTATCTAAAGGAAGTTTTCGATACTCCCGAAAGCATTGTGTCAGGCAGCTTCATAAAGGCCACTGTGAATGATATTGTAGAGCGATGTGAACAGAGACTGTTGGAGCATGAAACTTTGAGTAGTGATAAAGACTTGACGGTATTGATATCGGGTTCCGATATAATTGATTTTGATGATTTGGATGATAAAAGAAAATTAGTAATCGTACCAGAGCCCACCCGCGTAGATGACCCGTGGGCGAAACATGGGGAAGTAGATCCGAAAGATTTAGAAATCATAAGGAACGCAAGGAAGAGTCAATGCGATACTAGTCTACCAAAGATTACATAAATGTTTATATATGAAATGATAGATTTTCATCGTATGCTGTTAATGCTAAGATTGCCCTGAAAAATAAGTTATATTACTGTATGTCCTTAATGAACATGTCGCACGCGCATTATTAAAATTTAACGTTTTTCGACTATTCATTTATTTCTTTGACTTTCATTTATCATATTCTGTTTTCCATTCGACATTTGTACGCTAGGGTTTGGTTTGGTGTACAACCTATCGGCGATCAGTAACGCTTGCTATGTATTTCGAGGTTCCAAAGTTCTTTTCTGGTCTTAGTGATTCTATGGCTACTTCCAGCATGTTAGATATTCAGCACCAGGTGAGAAATGGCGAAGCATTTTTTTATTAAAAAAATTATGGCATAGTATGTAAATCCGGTTTCACACCTCTAGTCCGTTATTTTGGCCAAATTGTCGTTACCCATAGACAGAGCCAACAAATAATGGTTGTTTGTCAAAGCAATTACAATTTCATGTCATGTCATGTAATATCATGTCATAAAATCGAGTTTTTTGTACATGTGTCGTCGATGCAAAATCTATATATTTTTAGTTTTTTTTTAATTGGTAGTTTCGAAGGAGTCTACCGTAGGGGTACGGCATGCACGAAATATTTTAATAATTTATAGATAGTATTACAATCTGGTTGATCACGAAATGTAACTCGGGGCTTAGTAGACCTCGTTCGGCGATAAATTCAATTCAATACGAAAAACATAATGTAGAGTACCCGCCACATAAGGTGGCAGTAGCCAAACTTGGAACTAAATTTGACGTTTCCGCCATTGCGTGTTATTTTGTATGAAAGGTAAATTTAGTATTACCAGCGTTGTGTTTTTTGCCCACTCTTTGTAATTTTTATGTTTGTTAAGGGTGATTATAATAAATTGATTTCTGGAGTTTCTTGTTAGTTCTTCTCCAAGGGTCTCCGCTGAACTTCTTCTTCTCAATCGTTACGCTCTTATCAGAGCGGTCGTGGTCTTCATGACGTGGCATCTTGAGCAGCCGAAATGGTTGGTGAACTAACCTCGGTAAAAATATATAAAGACAATGCTCAGTGCCATGTTTGAAATAGTTTTTTTACATACATACATACACATCACGCCTGATTCCCTGTAGAGGTGTAGGCAGAGATCACGGATCCCCATTTGTCCCGATCCTGACAGACCACTTTCGCTTCATTGACATTCATACATTCTCTAATACACTCTCGGCGGTTATAGGTACTCCTAACGTCACCTTTTTTCAATATAGCGTCTATCTGACTGTTACATATATCTCTTATTAGGCCGGCCCCTACGTAACCGCCCTTCCACTTCACTCATATATATATAGTTTTTTTAATTTGTACTTAGATCATAAAATAACTTTCAAAGAGAGCTTATGATAGGGCCTATTTTGAATAAAAATATTTTGACTTTTGACTTTGGTATATTAATTTGTTTTATTTGAGTTTATAGCTCTGCAACCAAAGATCGTTACAAATGAAACCTCAATATAATGTATCGAGCCGTATGGCACAGTGAGTGCTAGTTTTGGCGTGTTTACTGGCAACACTGGATTACGCGACTGTGGCGACGCCTCCAACTGCCACCTTATGTGGCGGGTACTCTAGAATATATTGCTGTGCTCCTTCTGTGGTTATCTTTAGAACAGAGTTGCGTTATCTTTGATGGTAATTATAAAATTATAAAATATTTATATATTATATAATAAAATGTAACAAATCTTTAAAATAAGCATAAATTGCACAAAGTGGATCCACTATTTTCTTCGGAGCTGTATACTAAGGTTTTTGTCTAAGCCATTGGCCTTATGTCCATTAAAAATGCACGGGTCCCTGCAAAACAAAGTAAACGGAAAATTGAAGAAGATTTAATACAATATTTAAGACGACGCGCTACAATAACAGAACAAATCTTAGAAGATCCTTTTCCCTTCACCAAGTTGCTGAGGAAAAAAAGTTCGAGTAATATCAAGGTTCTTGTAGACCATAGCAAAGATTTAGATAGAGTGAAAGAGCAAATTAGACGGGGTTTTCACGAGGGTGTGGTTATCGAACATGGTTTTGCGCCTGTAAGCTGTGTGTTCCGAAATAATAAGATACTTGATTCTGAGTCTGACTCATCGGATCCAGGGCAAAAAATCAACGACAGATTCTTTGTAAATCAACAAATTCCAGATTGCTATAGCTGTCCCCATGGCCCAACAGAATCTTCGCAAAACACCAATAGCTCTAGAAGAGCTGATTTTCTTGAATTCAACGTGAAAAATATTATTGAACATATTACACGTAAACGAGAGAAAATTACAGCCAAAAAATCAGAGAGAACAGACTATGCTAAGTTAAAACAACAACAACTGGGAATTTTACGAAGGTTTAATAAAGTGAGCGATATCAATCTACTACATTCTGACACAAGTCTCGAGAATCGTTCAGAAAGTAATTTAAGAATTGGAGTAGAAGAAGAATATGATGCCGCAAATAAATCATCACAAGAGCCAGCAAAAATAAATAAGAATAATGACAAAAAGAATTGCACTCAAGTAACAGAAGAGTTACTCAAACATAGAAATCGCCAAAAGGTTGATGGTGACAAGATATTACAAGATGAAGTGATAAGAAAGGCTAATGAATTAAGTAAAGACAGACTAAAAACCACTCAAAGAGGGTTTTCAAAAGAGATCTATAAGGCAGAAATGCAAATAAGAAACGCATATAACTTGCAAAAGCTAAATGAAGCGGAAAAAATAGCAGAACCCAAGAATGGAATTGCAAGAAAAAGAACCGCAAGGAACAGTATTGAAGTAAATTCGCCAAAAATAAAAAGAAAACTCTTAGCAGTTAAGTCAATACGTACGAAGGATTCTGTTAAAAGTACAGCAAGAAATAAAGAAACATCAACACGAGTCTCAGAGACAGATACGAAAACAGGATCACACGTATCAAGTCCGAAAAAACGAATTTTGAAACCAAATTCTACAAAAAAATAACAACGTTATTCATTCATCCAGTATTAGTTCCGTATAACTGTGTTTTAAATGCTTAGTGATAATCAACAAAATGTGAATCTTTATTGTTACCTAAATTGGTTCGTACATAGCTGTAATGTCCCTGTAAGATTTCAGCAGTTTTGTGAACATAGTTTGAAACAAAATTGCGGTTTTCAGCTTGTGATGCAACTATAAGTGCCTTATTTTAGAATAAATTAGCAGCTGTTAATATAATTAAATTATACAATAAATGCCATAAATTACATTAGTTGTTAATATAATTATTACAATGGTTATAGGTACACTACCTTCTTCGCAATAATACAAATTACAAGGGAAAATGTTTACGACATATAATAGTCCGTCTTACAATATAATTGAAATGAACATCATTTTTGTAACATTTTTTTTTAGTTTTCTAGTAAATAATTCTTACTTGCTTCTATTATATATTTTAATTTATTTCTTCAACACTAATTCTTCTTTAACAATCTAGCATTATTTCAGTATATATACTGAACAATTTCTCAATGAGCTCAACGAGATGGACCGATCTAGTAAAGGACTTTTCGTTCCCGAATTTTGTTCTGCCGTAAGAGATGCGCTCAGTCACAAGTGGAGGCAGATCATACGTTCCAGGTACAACCCTGATGCTGACCACCATACCAAAAGAGTGCAGGGAAAATGATTTCACTTTAACATACAATGTTTTATTATACAACATAAATAACATAAACATTTTTATAGCTCCAAGTATATCAAGTGAGTAACTAAAATATATAAATTTACGACTCTTAAACTCTTTCAGCGGGAACCGTATAGACTTATATAATATGTCCTCACTTACATTTCGAAATGCTATCTAAGTAGTGATGTCATTACTGTATAATATTGGCGACAGTCGACTAGTTTTAGTCCTTTCGTCGACATGAAAGGTAGCTGTTTAACATTATATTCTCATCCCAAAGTGACACCATCTATACTAATATTTTAAAGCTGAAGAATTTGTTTGAACGTGCTAATATCTGAAAATATGGTATTGGATAGAGCATTTATCAAGGAAAATAACATGCTGCGTACCTGCAACTTGTAGGAGACAAGAAACAATGAAATATGTAAATATACAAATTTCCGATATATTTTTCCCTTTACAGTTATTTCGTCTACACTTGATATTTAATAACCTATATATGTATATATAACCCAAAAACTTTTGATATATCTAGATTCATTACCCTTAAATTAACTCACTATTCCACCCGGACGAAGTCGCAGGCACAGATAGTTTAAAACAAAGCAGAATTTTGTCCTTCAAATGCAACTGACACTGCTAAGAAAATCTGGAAAAGGTGCTCATTCTCTTTGACTATAAAAGCTTTTGTGTTCATTTTAATCAGGTCATTCTTTATAAATCTAGATTCTTGGATATCACTTCACTGGAATTATGTTGGTTTAGTATAAAAGTTTTATCGTTTCAAGTTCGTGTTTTTATCTTAATCATAAAAACATAATATGTTATTGTGTGAGTTAACATCCTGTTCATACAAATACATGTGTGTGTGTGTGTGTGTGAGTGTTCTGTACATACATATACGTCAAGTCCGTCTCCACAGAAGAAGATGGCAGAGATAATGAATCATCACTTGTTTCCATACCTGTTAAATAAGATGCACTATAATGCTATACTAATTTCAAATATGTTAAGCAGTTAAAGGTAGGTACTTCTAGCAACACTCTTTTTCAGAATGACGTCTAGTTGATCGTTAAACGTCTTATTAGGCCGATCTCTACGTACAGGCCCTCCGACGTCACTCACATGTATACCTCTCGTCAATCTTTTATCAGTTACACGCATAACATATTCAAAGCATAGTCATCATTACTGCAAAATAAATTGGAATAAATATGACATAAGTGCTATCAGTTATCTGTATAATTATTAGCATCTTTTTTAGTCTTTATTCTTTTTAAATATCTAATAATTTATTTGGTGTTCATAGTTGTCATGTAAATAATTATCATTATAAATAGCTACGGTTCGTCCAGGCATGTTGTAGGTGGCCTCTATGGGAATAAGGATCAAAAGAATCAATTGACCAACTAGCTAACAACTTATCATTTTTTTCTCAACGTTGACATGAATTTGAAAATGAAAACGATAATATATTTCGTTACCAAGTATCTATTGACTCCAAAATGGACATAAGAATTTTAGTGATGTCTGTATATAATTCTGAACTATGTTAGTCAAACAATTAGTGTCATATCTCAATCTAGCGCAAATTGAGATCATATTTAAGTGCCTCCAGAAAGATTTCACGCCCGGTCCGAGAATATTCAATCAACTTTAAGAAAGTTTACGCAAAGTTCCGCTAAAGTTTAACGCAGAATATTTTTCTCCAAGTTGTTAGAACAAAAGTTAGAGACATCGCCTCAAGTGTTATCCTAATCAGAAAGTACGGGCTAGAAGTTGGCTTTATTTATTGCTTGAGACTAGACATTGCTATAGCTTCGATACATAGCATATATAGCATAAACTACAATATAGCACAACTATAAACTGTTCTCTGTCCTCTTGCTATGTACATAAGTGTGCAGAGGTCTTTGAATGTTAATTTATTGAAAGCTGATTGCTCAAATCTCAATTTTCTCGAAAAGATAACACCTCTGTACATTCATATAACATACAATTGCTGACCATTTTCGAAATCAATCGGTACGCAAAAAGTATAAATGTAATTTATAAGACAATGTATATTATCACAAATACAATTGAACAGATCAAGGTATATATTAAGAATACTCTTATATGTATTACTAATGATGCTTCGCCAGGATAATACAGGGTGACCGGATAATTCGATACATTCCTTTGGAGAGGTTAAAGTAGAGGTAGTTTGCAATAGAGTTGACCATGTAATAAAATAAATCGTTTTTGAGAAAATTAAGTATTTTTGTTTTAATTATAAAGTCTTAATTTTCTCAAAAAACCAGTGAGAGTGAGAAAAGTTAGCTCCAAATTAAGCACGTGCCAAAAGACTGTTTACAGATTTTGTAACAACCCTAAAGAAAACGTGTTCGGTTAATAATTATTAATCATCAGTTAATTAAAACCCACGCTTGAGGAACGATCTGATCAAATTAATATAAATGAGTTTAAGACAACAAAGCGACTCAATTACGCTCCGATTAATTAACTAGTTAAGGTAGATTCTTTGTTATCCGGGTTCAATTACTGGCTGGTACAGCAATAAACAAATAAGATTTTTTAATAAATTAATTATTTTCTGAGAGAAAAATATTGAGAGGAAACCTGCTTTCTCGAAATAGATAGATATCTGTACAAGGTAGCAGCGTTTACTACCTGGCACGTTGGCTAAAAAATGTGTATGGAGTAGCCAAAAAGCTGATGGTAGATGTTCGACCTCAGACTACCCCGCTAGAGTTTGTGCCAAAACATTTCTGATTTTACAGTGAGGAAGAATTACGGAAGAATTCTTCCCAATACGGTGAGATTTAACACTCTTGTCACGTGTACATACTACATGGTAAAAGTAACTTAAATTTGGCTTCTAAACAACTAATTCGCAATTACAAAGATGTACACTCGAGCCTCCTAACTATCACGTAAAGGAATTGTCATGTATGAAAGTGCTTAATATCTAACAATTAGGTTTTCCAGACCATTACAATAGTAACTTCAAACTATTTCCATGAAAGTTTATGTTAATGAAACGCCGCAGATAGCAGCGGAATTAGAAAAAGATTTTATTTTAATTTAGTATGCAAGCACTGAAGCACATTAAGGCAGTTAAAAGCCACTTCCAACAAAATTAATGTAATTTTATTCGTATTTGGGAAATGTAATGGTATTTTCTCTTCTTCAAAAATTTCTATCAACTTTTTCACAAATTGTGAATAACATGTGTTTTGACGACCTCCATGGGACGAACGGTTAATCACCTTAACGCTAATCGTGAGGTCCCGGATTCACGGTGGATGCAGAGTTAAGAACTAAGCCACTAAATGCTTGTTCAGAGAGTGCTAGATATATATTAGAAAAGAATGTGCCAAAATGTGACAGTTGTTTTGGTTTCAGAGAAATCAGTACAATAGATGTCATCAAATGTTTTAAATCACTCCAGAAAAAGAAAACATCTGATCTGTGGGGCCACTCAGTAAAGGTTTATTCAGCCATTGTAGATTTAGTTGCACCTGAGTTGAACATTATATTTAATCAATGTATTAAATGCGGAGAGTTTCCTGATCAGATGAAATACGGTAAAATCATTCCATTATTTAAATCTGGTAGTACCACTGACCCTGCTAACTATCGTCCTATCTCAATACTACCAGCTTTTAGTAAAGTATTTGAGAAACTTATTCTAAATCAATTGCTAGTACATTTTAACCGTTATAATATTTTGAATAAGCAACAGTTTGGTTTTACAAAGGGTCGATCAACAACAGATGCTAAGGTTGATCTTATGAAATATATATTTGAGTCTTGGGAGGAAGCAAGGGATACTCTGGGTGTCTTTTGCGATCTTTCTAAGGCGTTCGATTGCGTGGACCACAAAACTCTGATCATGAAGCTTAAGCATTACGGTATAGGTGATAGGGCACTGGATTTAATTGCATGTTACCTGGGGGGAAGGATCCAGAGTGTTGAATTCGGCGGAGCTAGATCGAGCGGCAGCTCGGCTGCTATGGGTGTTCCGCAGGGTTCCATTCTTGGGCCCTTCCTTTTCTTAGTTTATATAAATGACTTACCTTATTTAAGTCAGGGCCGTTGCCACATGGTGTTGTTTGCGGATGACACTTCTATATTGTGTAAAGTTAACAGAGGAAAAGACGAAACAGAGAGGATATGTGGGATGATTTCAGAGGTGGAACAATGGTTTAGAATAAACAATCTTGCTTTTAATTGTAATAAGACAAAATGTGTACGGTTTACTTTGCCAAATGTTAGGAGCTCAACTACTAGCATCGTAATTAATAATGTGGCTTTAGATATTGCGGGGTCCACTACCTTCTTGGGGGTCAAAATGGACTCAAAATTACAGTTTAGTGAGCACATCGGTGGTCTGGCGAAAAGGCGAAGTTCTGCAGCCTACGCGGTTAGGAAAATAAGACACTTGACTGACGTGAATACCGCGAGACTTGTTTATTTTAGTTATTTCCACAGCGTCATGTCATACGGGCTTCTTTTGTGGGGCAATTCTGCTGATATTAATTCAGTATTTGTGCTGCAGAAGAGAGCCATTCGCTCGATCTACCGTATGGGCCCTCGTGAGTCATTAAGAGATGTGTTTAAGACAATAAATATACTCACTGTGGCTTCTCAATATATATATGATAACTTTGTCTATGTTAAAAAAAATATTAATGACTACAGGCTTGTAAGAGACATGCATAATTGTAACACACGCAATAAAAATAAATTGTATTATAGTGGCTCGAGACTAAAAAGAATAAACAATTCGTTTATGGGCCTGGGCATAAAAATGTATAACAAACTTCCAGAGGCTAAAAAGTCCTTACCTCTAGACAAATTTAAAGTTTGCACTAAAGCGACGTTGATCGGGAAGGGCTACTACAAAGTGAAAGAATATCTAAATGATGTTATGTGACGTTTCATCTTGGTGTGATTGCGGCCTCACGATGCATGTTCTTATTGGGACACCTTTAATATGTTGCTCATAATATTCGTTAGTTGCTGGTTAGGCCGCAGTCTCATTCTGATGGATTATTTAATTATTAAGTTGTATTGTATTGAAATATGTCTTGTATTGAAATATGTCTGCAGAGTTTCTTGGCATTTCTTCTCTGCAGGATTTTGCTTTACGAAATGCCATTAGTTTAATTAGATTTATTTAATATTTTTTATTTAAATTGACTATTTGTAATGACAACTTTTCATGTAGAAATGTTTTTTTTTTTTGACTTTCAATAAGTGATTTTATAATCCTCATATTGAATAAAAAGCATTTCATTTCATTTCTTTTCTTATGCTTTCCAGTCTGGTCGTTGATTCTTTTTATTTTATATGTATTTGTTTAGCTATAATAAGCATTTATTTCCTAAATATACGTTGACTAGTACCCTTAACACAAATTTTAATTGATTCTAGCATGGAGGTAGTTCAATTGGTGTAATAGAAGAAGAAGTAGAAAAACAGGCTGTAGTCAAAATGCACCAAATACAGTTCACAACAAAACATTGCACCAACTATCACATCGGGTGATATCATAATAATACTTAACTGCGCAATTGCAAACACTGATACGTGGATTTCAGACTATCCCTCAACAGACTATGATTATTGTGTGTATGTTTTATGGTCCATCACTAGATAATAATAATAATATTTGGACATTATTACACCAATTGAACTAGCCCCTTGCTAAGTACAATTAAGACTTGTGAAAAGGGTACTAGTCGACGTTAATTTAAGAAATATATACATATTCTATATAGATAAATACATATTATTATGTAATAGATATAATCAACAACCAGACTGGAAAGCAGACGAAAAGCGAAGACTATTACTAGATAAAAGGGCACAGTAAATTGAATAATAGTATCAATACAACTCACTTACACGCGTAGGCGTAAATGAGCAATTATGAAGAGTACACAACCACTTGATCGACGAAATCACGTCTCAAATAATAGGATTAAGGCGACAATGGCCCCGTCATTCTTTTCGCACAATCCGCCCTGATGAGCCGACAATCCCTTTCATTTCGCCCAAATTGGATGTAATGCCGAACGGCCCAGTCATTTCCACAGCCTGCGGCGGTCTTATTTAGCCATTTCGTAAGCGACGGTAATCCTTGGGACACGATTGACAACAGTTGTTTCGTGACTGTTTTCACTAGATGGCGGTGTTTGTGTTTTAAATTTTGATGGTCTATACCATGGAGTAATTAATAAGAGGAGTGGGCCTTACGCAATATTTGTTTGGAAAGTAGCGTGGCATTATGCGGGGTGAAACGAGGTACGCTGGATGGAGGGGAGATATTACGACCAATTAAAACACGGCATCGGCCAATCAAATCAGGTATCTTCTTTCTACTACATATTTTTACTCTCCGCACCAAAATCACATAATTTGGACTCCGCACCGCGTAATGGGGACTGCTCCTTACGCCGGGTCCTCTTTATATTTGGTTCGTGGTCTATACATATTCTTATAGTACATACATTAACGTATTTTACTTTCTTTCGAGTTGTACATGGACGGAGATATAATATCTCCTAGGTCACTTTTTAGCATAAATATTGGGATTGTGATCTCATATGGAACAATGGTGAAAGTTTACTAGCCGATAGCCCAATAAATAATGGTCCCTTCAATGGATTAACCACAAGTCTCTTAACCTGTGTGGAATGTAGGTTAAATAAATGGATTTATAATGCACATGGACAAGTAGGCTTCGCAATAGTCCTGAAAGCTTGAGTGGTGTATCAATTGAACCCACGTTTGATCCGATACGTGGACGCCAGAGTAAGTCTAAGTGGAGTAAGCCTACTGAATAATTGCCTCAATTGCTAAATTTCACATGCTATGAGTTATTACAACATAAGCGTTGTACATTAAGTTTAACATGATAAGTTTTGTAATCAATTATGTTGCAGCCTATAACCTAAATTGCAATATCCACCATAGCCCAAAATGAAAAGTTTATGATCTGTACACTCTTATGGATTCGATAAAATGTTTAGTAATTAAGTTATAAAACGTCGTCTATGGTGCATCAACAAAGTCAGCAGCTCAGTGAAAGTTGAAAATACAAATAATTATTTTCGGCTGAATATTTAGTCAATTGTGATGCCAAACTGGCTAAATATGTTCGCTTTGGGATAAGATTTGGATCCTCAACTGGAACGAACCGAAGAACAAGGAAGAGAGCAAGGAATTGGAGCATCGATTTCGTTTTTCTTCGGTTGTAGCGGCTGGCGGCGTTGGGGTAACCATTGCGATGAAATAACAAGAAGTTCAAACGCCGTGGCATCAGTGTTTGTACTTCAGCCGACATAACCTTAGTGGTGAATGGCTTAATAAAGAATAAAAAAAAAAGTTATAAAACCATCAAATAATGAAAGAAAACAGCGTCGATACCTTGCTAAATAGCAACTACTTACATATCACTTTATTAACCAACCAACTTTAAATGAAAATACCAAGATTACAGATTACACTATTAAATACTCCGGTGAGGAAAACACCGTGAGGAAACCTACCTGTTCCCCGAACAGGTCATAGTGCTTGTAAATGGCGACAGGGCTTACCTCTTCTCACATTGAGTACTGACTATCTGGTCAACACGTGTGTTCGAGGTGTCCATAGAATTACTACCTTCGCAATTGCGGAGATGGACACCTGAACCTCTCACTACCCCAAAAAGGTTAATGGTCGCGCGTTTGTCTTTTTAGTCTATCACAGTGTAATTACAGCGACCAACCCATTATTGTCGCCATTAAAAGATCAAAGGCCAAATTAAATGGTCCGCCATGACATCAAAGTTCTGAATTGATGAACTGTCTATCTATTTTGTATCGGCGACTTTATCGCAGATGAGATTTATGCAAATATTACGCGGAGGTTTAAGGTGGTTATCCACTAGAGGGCGTTTTGAAAGGTTTACAAATCTGTTTTTACTTAAGCGAATGGAATTATAGTAATGTTTTAGGCGCACTTTAAACGAATTACAGTGCTATTTTAATCTGTTTACGTACAATAATCAAAAGTCTTACGAATGTATTACATTCATATTCCATTGTATATAAAATCAGGTCCATGTTCGTGCTAGTCTGGGACGTAAACATATAACTAGCTAGCTGCCTTTCTTCTTGGTATGTTGGAGAGTGTGATGATGCGAGAGTGTGAACAACTGAGGATAAATAGAATCAATTGGGTGATTGCCAAGCGACAATGTTCCTAAAAGCATCTATGCTAAATAACCTAGGAAATATTATCCAGTATCCGAGGTTCTGTTCATCACAAAATGAATTGCCGGGCTAGCATGTATGTATATAAAATCGCCGAAGGAAAAAGTTATAACTTAAGATCTGTTTGTCTCTTAACTAATATTACTGAGCAAAAAGATCGATTTAAGTAATATGACGACCTTCGTGGCGCGATCGGTTAGCCACCGGAACGCTAATAGTGAGGTCCCGGGTTCGATTCCCGGTGGAGGCAGAGTTAAGAACTACGCTTTTCTACTGCTTTCCCGTCTGGTTCTACTGCTTTATTTATCTATATATAATAAGTATATATTTCTTAAATATACGTTGACTAATACCCTTAACACAAGTCTTAAATGAATTTAGAAGGGGCTTGTTCAATTGGTGTAATAATGTCCAAATATTATTATTATTAATATGAAGCGAGTGTAAAAGCAGCCTAATATTTGACTTAGGTTAATCGGCGTTGGAATTGAGATCGCGGAGACCGTGTTGACAATGCCTCAACAAGATTGAGCCCATTACTCCGGTAATTGATATTTTAAACCCGTTTTTCTAAACATACTTAATATCACTATCACTACATAGTATAAAACAAAGTCGCTTTCTCTGTCCCTATGTCCCTTTGTATGCATAAATCTTTGAAACTACGCAACGGATTGTGATGCGGCTATTTTTATTAGATAGAGTGATTCAAGAAGAAGGTTTATAAAATATGTATAATAACATCCATTAAATAGTGCAGTAGGCTATATATTTTATACCCCTGCGAAGCCGTAGCGGGTCACTAGTTCTACATAAACCACTATATGCAAATTTCTATTCAAATTCACTAACCCCCACAGTTTCATACATTATAAAAGTCTATTTTTAGTAAGATTACTACGAAATTTCTCATTTTTAGTTACACACTTATATTTAATACGGATTATGAGCACGTCATCCTCTTATCCCTTTTGGAGTGGACAGATACTCGGAATAGTAATACCTCTTACGTTAACATAAGGATATCGGGGTTATAGTGCTATTTATACGGAATATTATTAACTGAAGCTTAGGATTGTAGGAAGAAAGGTTATGCGTGTTCTATTTACATTATTTTTGCCTGGAAATTATAAAATTATAATTAACCATTTTAAAGACGAACTGAAAAAATATTTTGCTACATAATCTAAGTTCATTCTTTTTATTCTAAAGAATCCTGAAAAATGACAGTTTAAACATCACACAGGCAATCTTACATACACATCATGCCCATTTTCTTACAGAAGAGTTGACTGAGATCACGGATTCCCATTTGCATCGATACTAAAAAAACACTTTCACTTCAATGACATTCACACCTCATACACACTCGGCAGTTAGGTACTTCAAAAGTCATCTTTTATAAACATCCATTTCCTATATTCAGTGCTTAAGACTACAACCAAATGCCCTAGATTCAGTTAGGCATCCTGTGCGTCTTACCTAAAGCTCTAGCCATGTTTGAATAGAAATGCTAATGTCCTGTTATATTCTGAGGCGAAATGCTGAGTAATATGTAACATGTGAAATGCTCGAAATGCATTTTAAAATGCATCTTTTTGATATTATACATACATACACATCACGCCTGATTCCCTGTAGATGGGCAGGTAAAGATCACGGCTCCCCATTTGTTTCGATCCTGACAGACCACTTTCGCTTCATTGACACTCATACATCTTCTCATACACACTCGGCAGTTATAGGTACTCCTAAAATATTATAAAACAATTCCGATTACAATTTTGGATCTCGTCTGAAACGTAAATAGTAAGCTTACGTCTGTTCGTCATAGGAAACAACTAAGTGTGCAAAGCAAAATGATATCTATAATATAATTAGTATCCGTAGAATAAATTCCTCCGCCAGAGAATTAGTCTGGCTATTCAGAGGGGGTACGCTGCCAGCATATTGGGCACTCTGCGCTCCAACGACAGCGACAAATTTAATTTATAGGTAAATATTTTAATGAGTTTTAAGTTTGTAAATATTTTATTAATTTATTGTATAGAATATCAAATATTCCATAGAACATAATGTCCTGATAGTAAAGTTAAATGTTACTATAAGTTATAATGTTTCCAAGGTCCTGTTGACCCAGAAGAAGACAATAAAAAGGTGACGTTGTATGTGTACATTTCAATTAAACTAATGTGATTGCAGGAAGAAATTCTGTGATGTTCCGTCTGTCATTAAAATTATGAATGTAATGTCGAAGAATGAATACAAGAGAGATGGGCAGATATTACCGGACCCAATACAAACCTTTTCATTCAAAACACCATCTGTTTCATCAACCAAAACCTTTGTCGTCATAGTATTTACATTCATAGAAATTCAGGTTTTGTTACAAATATAATTCCTTTCGGGGTGGTTTACCTCAGAGACAGAACAATGATAACAGTTTGCCAGCCCATTATCCAATAAATTCCATTTTACCATTAGCACGAGGCATATTAGTTGCGTTCGTTCGTTCTCAGTATTATATAAATTGCTACTGTTGCTACCGATTGAATTAAATTTTGTTGATAAATTAATTTCTCACCGTATAGATTCCATAGAATCCTAGTCTTGTTATCACTTACAACATCCCGGAAAGTAACACAGCTAGTTTGCAGTCTATCACGACTGTGCTAGTCGTGATAGACTGACAACCGATATTTCGTATCACTACATACATAGTATAAAACAAAGTTGCTTTCTCTGTCCCTATGTCCCTTTGTATGCTTAAATCTTTGAAACTACGCAACGGATTTTGATTCGGTTTTTTAATAGATAGAGTGATTCAAGAAGAAGGTTTATATGTATAATAACATCCATTAAATAGTGGAGTAGGCTATATATTTTATACCCGTACTACGCCGGAACGGGTCACTAGTTGGAATATATAGCAAAGAATGAGGTCACCTTAGACTAACAATAAATCAAATTTACCAGAGTAAGCAAGGGTTTGCGAGGGTCAGCCGACGCATTGTCAGGAAATCATGTGGAATGGACGTAGATTATGATGTTTTATTGATACGAAGGAATATAAAGCTGTCACGTGTTAGTTGAGAGGTAAATCGAATGCTGTCTAGTTGCTTTTCTTACGGGTTTGACTCAGGGTCAAAGATAAAGGTGAACATGAAGATAAGTTTTGGATGTTTAGTTCACCTAAGAAGGAATGGAATTAAAAGAATAGAACATGTTAGTTTATGTATGTATGAAGGTGTATCTCTATAAGCTTTGTGTGTGTGCTTTAATTCGCATTAGTTTAGTAACCAGAGGTATTTATACCAGCGTCTTACAACTAATTGCAATCGAATAGTTCTGAACTACAAGGAATTGCACGTGTCTCTGACCCGACCACCTAACTTAAGATCTCATACTCCACACCGGCAAGTACTTTTTTTACTTAACAATGGGTCATTTGTTTATTATGAGTGCCTGTTGAATCTATTACACTGATATTATGTCCACTCAATCGAGTAATTATCATATGATTTCATGTACGTTTACATATTGTAAGTCTATGAAATAGCGAAAGGTTACTTTTTATTACTCTTTGGTTACTTTTTATTATTACACCAATTGAACTAGTCCCTTGCTAAGTACAATTAAGACTTGTGATAAGGGCACTAGTCAACGTAAATTTAATAAATATATACTTATTATATATGGATACATACATATTATTATATAATAGATATAATCAACAACCAGACTGGGAAGCAGAAGAAAAGCGTAAACTTTTACTAGATAAAAAGGCACAGTAAATTGAATAATAGTATCAATACAAGTTACTTACACGCGTAGGCGTAAATGAGCAATTACGAAGAGTACACAACCACTTGATCGACGAAATCACGTCTCAAATAATAGGATTAAGGCGACAAGGGCCCCGTCATTCTTTTCGCACAATCCGCCCTGATGAGCCGACAATCCCTTTCATTTCGCCCAAATTGGATGTAATGCCGAACGGCCCAGTCATTCCCACGACCTGCGGCGGTCTTATTTAGCCATTTCGTAAGCGACGGTAATCCTTGGGACACGATTGACAACAGTTGTTTCGTGACTGTTTTCACTAGATGGCGGTGTTTGTGTTTGGAAATTCTCATGGTCTATAGTATATTTTTTATTTATTTTTAGACTCTATACCATGGAGTAATTAATAAGAGGAGTGGGCCTTACGCAATATTTGTATGGAAACTAGCGTGGCATTGCGCGGAGTGAAACGAGGTACGCGAGATGGAGGGGAGATATTACTACCAATTAAAACACGGCATCGGCCAATCAAATCAGGTATCTTCTTTCTACTACCCATTTTACTCTCCGCACCAATTAAAACACGCCATTTGGATTCCGCACCGCTCCTTACATCGGGTCCTCTTTATATTTGGTTCGTGGTCTATACATATACTTATAGTACATACATTAACGTATTTTACTTTTTTTCGAGTTGCACATGGACGGATATATAATATTCAGTTTATGTCACTAGTAGCATAAATATTGGTATTTTGATCACATATGGAACAATGGTGGAAGTTTACTAGCCGATAGCCCAATAAATAATGGTCCATTCGATGGTTTAACCACACAAATCTCTTAACTTGTGTGGTATGTAGGTTAAATAAATGGATTTATAATGCACATTGACAAGTACGCTTCACAATAGTGCTGAAAGCTTGAGTGGTGTATCAATTGAACCCACGTTTGATCGGATATGTGGACGTCAGAGTAAGGCTAAGTGAAGTAAAGTTACTGCGTGATTGCCTCAATTGCTAAATTACACATGCTATGAGATATTTCAACATAAGCGAGTATTTAACATGATAAGTTTTGTAATTAATTATGTTGCTGCCTATCACCTAAATTGCAATATCTACCATAGTCCAAAATGAACAGTTTATGATCTGTACACACTTATGGAGTCGATAAAATGTTGAGTAATAAGTAATATATCCAAAAAATTATGAAAGAAAACAGTGTCGATACCTTGCTAAATAGCAACTACTTACATTACTTTTCATATTACAGTCTTAACCAACCAAATTTGAATGAAAATACCAAGATTACAGATTACATTATTGAATACTCCGGTGAGGAAAACACCGTAATGAAACCTAACTGTTCCCCGAACAGGTAATAGTTAGTGCTTGTAAATGGCGACATGGCTTACCTCTGTCACATTGAGTACTGACTATTTGGCCAACACGTGGGTTCTAGGTGGCAATAGAATTACTACCTTCGCAATTGCGGAGATGGATACCTGAACCTCTGACTAACCCGACTTAATGGTCGTGAACGTGGTTTTTTAGCTATTACAATTATTGTAATTACAGCGACCAACCCATTATTGTCGCCATTAAAAGATCAAAGGCCAAATTAAATGGTCCGCCATGACATCAAAGTTCTGAATTGATGAACTGTCTATCTATTTTGTATCGGCGACTTTATCGCAGATGAGATTTATGCAAATATTACGCGGAGGTTTAAGGTGGTTCTCCACTAGAGGGCGTTTTGAAAGGTTTACAAATAATAATAATAATAATATTTGGACACTATTACACCAATTGAACTAGCCCCTTGTTAACTACATTTAAGACTTGTGTCCACGTATATTTGTCCCTTGTTGGCCCTTGTTAACTATATTTAAGACTTGTGTCCACGTATATTTAAGAAATGTATACATATTATATATAGATAAATACATATATAGCATATATAATCAACGACCAGACTGGAAAGCAGTAGAAAAGCGTAGTTCTTAACTCTGCCTCCACCGGGAATCGAACCCGGGACCTCACGATTAGCGTTTAGGTGTCTAACCGATCGCGCCACGAAGGTCGTCAAACAAATCTGTTTTTACTTAAGGGAATTGAATGTTTTATGCGCACTTTAAACGAATTACTTACGAATGCGTATACGTACATTCATATTCCATTGTATATAAAATCAGGTCCATGTCCCGTACTAGTCTGGGACGTAAAAATATAACTAGCTGCCTTTCTTGCTGGTATGTCGGAGGGTGTGACGATGCGAGAGTGTGAAGGACTCAGGATAAATAGAATCAATTGAGTGATTGCCAAGCGACTCCTCAACAATGTTCCTAAAAGCATCTATGCTAAATAACCTAGGAAATATTATCCAGTTTCCGAGGTTCTGTCCATCCCAAAATGAATTGCAGGGCTAGCATGTATGTACATAAAATCGCTGAAAGAAAAAGTTATACGTTTGACGACCTCCGTGGCGCGATCGGTTAGCCGCCGGAACGCTAATCGTGAGGTCCCGGGTTCGATTCCCGGTGGAGGCAGAGTTAAGAACCACGCTTTTCTACTGCTTTCCAGTCTTGTCGTTGATTATATATGTATTTATCTATGTATGATATGTATATATTTCTTAAATATATGTTGGCTAACTAGTACCCTTAACACAAGTCTTAAATGAACTTACCAAGGGGCTAGTTTAATTTGTGTAATAATGTCCAAATATTATTATTATTAAAAAGTTATAACTTAAGATCTGTTTGTCTCTTTACTAATATTACTGCGGAATAAGATCGGACTAAGCTATATGAAGCGAGTGTAAAAGCAGCCTAATATTTGACTTAGGTTAATCGGCGTTGGAATTGAGATCGCGGAGACCGTGTTGACAATGCCTCAACAAGATTGAGCCCATTACTCCGGTAATTGATATTTTAGAACCGTTTTTCTAAACATACTTAATATCACTACATAGTATAAAACAAAGTCGCTTTCTTTGTCCCTATGTCCCTTTGTATGCTTTAATCTTTGAAACTACGCAACGGATTTCGTTTCGTTTTTTTTTATAGATAGAGTGATTCAAGAGAAAGGTTTATATGTATAATAACATCCATTAAATAGTGGAGTAGGCTATATATTTTATACCCGTGCGAAGCCGGAGCGGGTCGCTAGTTATAGATAAAACAAAACACTTTTAACACCATGAAACCTTTTGAGGTATTCCACAAAAGACACCATCTCCACAATTACACGGTTAGTGATTTTAGTGCCACTTCTATAAAATGAAATTCAACATAAGGATCATATAACCACTTATTGCATGTAAAAAAAAATATTTACATAAAAAAATGGCCTTAAAATAGATAATCTTAAAAAAACTAAATAAATCTATTAAAACTACTTCGTAAAGGAAAACCAACAGAGAAGAAATGCCAAGAAACTCTCCAGACATTATTCAACACTAATTCAATAATAATAATCCATCAGAATGTGACTGCAGCCTAACTAGTAATCAAACGATATCTTCTGAGCTAACCCACGTGCTTACCAGTAAGTGTGTAAGTGCAGTCGTCTATGGTTCGTCAACAAAGTCTGCAGCTCAGTGAAAGTTGAAAATACAAATAATTAGTTTTGGCTTAATATTTAGTTAATTGTGATGCCAAACTGGCTAAATATGTTCGCTTTGGAATAAGGTTTGGATCCTCAACTGGAACGAACCGAAGAACAAGGATGAATGGATGGAGCTTTGATTTCGTTTTTCTTCGGTTGTAGCGGCTGGCGGCGTTGGTGTAACCATGGCGAGGGAATAACAAGAAATGCAAACGCAGTGGCATCAGTATTTGTACTTCAGCCGACATAACCTTAGTGGTGAATGGCTTAATAAAGAATTAAAAAAAAGTGTATAAGTGTACCTAATTTGATAAATGGCAAATCGAATCGCTCTCTCTTAAGCTTTGACTAGTGATGGCCGAATCTCTGAGCACCCCGGTTAATGGTCGTGACAACGTGTTTCTTTTTTACTATAACCTATTTCGAGGTTTAGATCATCGTACTTAGTGCTATTTGCAATGTTGTATTTATTAATTATTTATTTCAGAAACACTCGAAATATTCTACATAAAATAATAAATCACTTTATGCAATAGTTCTATTCAAATTCACTAACCCCACAGTTTGATACATTATAAAAGTCTATTTTTAGTAAGATTACTAGGGCAAATCTCAATTTTAGTTACACACTTATATTTAATACGGTTTATGAGCACGTCATCCTCTTATCCCTTTTGGAGTGGACAGATACTCGGAATAGTAATACCTCTTACGTTAACATAAGGATATCAGGGTTATAGTGCTATTTATACGGAATATTGTTAACTGAAGCCTAGGATTGTAGGAAGAAAGGTTATCGTGTTCTATTTACATTTTAACTTCAATCAGGAAATTATGAAATTATAATTAACCATTTAAAAGACGAACTGAAGCTATTTTAATAAAAATATTTTGCTACAAAATCTAACTAAGTTCATTCGTTTTATTCTAAAGAATCCTGAAAAATGACAGTTTGACTATCATACAGGCAATCTTACATATACATCATGCCTATTTTGTTACAGAGGAGTTGACTGAGATCACGGATTCCCATTTGCCTCGATACTAAAAAGACACTTTCGCTTCAATTACATTCACACCTCATGTACACTCGGCAGTTAGGTTCTTCTAAAGTCACTTTTTATAAACATCCATTTCCAATATTCAGTGCTTAAGACTACAACCAAATGCCCTAGATTCGGTTAGGCATCCCGTGCGTCTTACCTAAAGCTCTAGCCATGTTTGAATGGAAATGCAAATGTCCTGTTATATTCTGAGGCGAAATGCTGAGCAATATGTAACATGTGAAAAGCTCGAAATGCATTTTAAAATGCTTCTTATTGATATTATACATACATACAAATCTCGCCTGATTCCTTGTAGATGGGCAGGTAGAGATCACGGATCCCCATTTGTTTCGATCCTGACAGACCACTTTCGCTTCATTGACACTCATACATCTTCTCATACACAGTCGGCGGTTATAGGTACTCTTAAAATATTATAAAACAATTCCGTTTACAATTTTTGATCTTGTCTGAAAAGTAAATAGTAAGCTTACGTTTGTTCGTCAGTAGTAAACAATGAAGTGTGCAAAGCAAAAGGATATCTGTTACATGATTAGTATTCGTAGAATATCGAATATTCCATAGAACATAATATCCTGATAGTAATCTTAAAGGTTACTAGAAGTTATAATGTTTTCAGGATCCTGTTGACAATAAAAAGACAATAAAAAGGTGTCTTTGTATGTGCAGTGCATTTCAATTAAATAAATGTAATTGCAGTAAAAAATTCTCGGGTGTTCCGTCCGTCATTAAAATTATGAATATAATGTAATGTGGAATTCAAGAGAGATAGGTAGAGATTTTCAGGCCCAATACAAAGCTTTTCATTCAAAACACCATGTTTCATCAACCAAAACCTTTGTCGTCATAGTATTTACATACATAGACAATCAAGTTTTGTACATATTACAAAAAATATTTCGGGGTGTGTGTTCTTTTCGGAGTGGTTCCCTCAGAGTCAGAACAATGATAACAGTTTGCTAGCCCATCATCCAATAAATTCCATTATTCCCAAAGCACGAGGCTGCTACCGATTGAATTGAAATATTGTTGAGAAGATAATTTGTCACCAGAACAGTCTCAGAAAAAAACGCAGCTAGTTTGCAGTCTATCACGTCATAGACTAGCACGGGACAACCGATATTTCGTATTGAAATATATAGCAAAGAACGAGGTCACCTTAGACTAACAATAAATCAAATTTACCAGAGTAAGCAAGGGTTTGGGAGGGTCAGTCGTCGCATTGTCAGGAAATCATGTGGAATGAACGTAGATTAAGATGTTTTATTGATAGGAAGGAATATAGAGTTGAAGAATAACACGTGATAGTTGGGAGGTAAATCGAATGCTGTCTAGTTGCTTTTCTTACCAATTTGGCTCAGGGTCAAAGATAAAGGTGAATATGAAGATAAGTTTTGGATGTTTAGTTCACCTAAGAAGGAATAGAATAGAATACATATGTTTATTAATGTATGTATGCAGACGGATCTTTATATGTGCATTTATTGGCATCAATTTTGTAACCAGAGGTATTTATACCAACACGTCTTTCAACTAATTGCAATCGAATAGTTCTTAACTACGAGAAATTGCCTGTCTTTGACCAAACCACCTAACTCAAGGTCTTATACTCCGTACCGACAAGTCAATTCTCATTTTTATTTACTTAAGAAAGGGTAATTATTTTTTTGTATGTTTTGTTTTTACCTGTTGTAACTATTGCACTGATGTTCTGTCTACATTATCGTGGAATTATTATATGATTTCATGTACATATACATATTGTAAGTCAATGAAATAGCGAAAGGTTACTTTTTATTACTCTTTATTAGTTTAAAGTACCATCACATAGACTGCAACATCAGATGATTGAACTAAAAACTATATTATATGACCGTCTGGGGTCGTAAATTCGCACTAGAAAATCTAGTTTAATGGACTACTAAACCTTAATCACATCTTACTGATAATCTTTGTCCACATCTCGAGTTCACTATGCCTAGTCAGTTTATTGCACTGTAAAAAAGAAATTAAAAAGTAACAGTTTGCTACTTGTTTAATTTTTCTATTTTTTTATGGAAACAGTCATTTGATATATGTCATTAAATTTTGACATCCCCTGCAGTTAATCGTTGATGAGAGGTACATATTTATAGAAGGATTCTTCAATCAAGAATAATCCTGACTACAATACATTTTCTCTTTGAATATCTATATATTTATATGTAACGTTTATTATAGGAACTGTCTGAGAACTGAAATGAACTAACCGGTAGGTGCAAGAAGCATAATAATTATATTACTTTCAAAGTTAAACTTAAACTTAGTAAGACATGTAAAAAATTAAGTTTGTGAATTGAGAGTTTTTCTGACAATGCTACATACCTATAGCGGCTAATGTAATATCTGCTTGAACACTAATACGTATCTATCAAAACTCGCTGATGGGTAAACGATTGCTATCCAAAGGGCACTTATCTTGTTCCCTCATATTTTCTATATAACGATGAAAAAATCCTATTTTCAAGAAAGATATAAAAGTCTTATTATTTTCATCTGTTGAATAGTCAAATATAAAGGCGTTAAATGATATTGATACGTAACTTTTTCATTGGATATTTGGTAAAATGTGAGTTAGCATTGTTTATTATTACTATAATGTTCAATTTATGCAGAGATGTTAACATCTGACAACCTCAAAAGGGTACGGTCATAATAGCGTTTATGTAACAAACCTAGATAAGTCTTTGTCAGACCATACAAACACTTACGTACCCGCTAGCGGGGTAGGCAGAGAACCGCTTTTGTTTTAGCGCGACGAAGTTAGTGATTCAATGTCCACCTGGAACCCACGATAACGTATCAGAAGGCAAGCCATAGAAGCAAGAAATAAATGCTAAAACTTTTATGCAATTTTAGCGTCAGGTATCTAATAATTATAATAAGCTTTATTCATAGAAACACATTGGCGTACACAGACAGGAAATTAAAAAAGAGAAAAAAAGTTCATACAAGTAAGTTATTAAATCCTACATGTGCATGTCATTGTCCAGTCAAATGGTCCCAGCTCAGCATATATACAATGATTGAAGTACAATCACTGCGCTGATCTTATGCTAGAACCATCTATCTAACTCATAACAAAGTACATGAAGTGATCTATAGTATATTAGTCATCTATTCCCAGAATAAGACAGTATAAATAAATAATGGCATTTAATCACGGAAGAAATCGTAAAACACCGTGGAACACTCGAGTCAATAAAAGCTGAGTAAACGCCCTTAAGCCTGACTTTAATCCCTTTTTATTCTCGCTAAGGGAGATCATTGCTAATGTGATTATAAGATAAAAAAGGTTTACCCTTCTTCAATCTTGTTACAAGAACAATCAGTTAAGAATTTTGGAATATGTATCGACATATAGAAAAATGGTGACGGTAAAAGTACTTATAACCATGTGTATCCTTTAAGTGTAAGTGGTTTGTTAGGATCGGGTCAAATACGGATCCGTGATCTCTGCCTATCACTCTCCAAGGAAACAGGGGCGATATATATGTATGCATGTAAAGAGTATCTGTAAATATGACAATATGTTATAAAAGCTCGTATTTTGTTTATTATTGATATACTTCTATAAATAACTAGACGTTTCAATAGCCAGTGCAACATGGCTAAAACTTCGAGTAGTAAAGATAATTTCTTTATTATTGTTATAACAAAAAAAATGGCCAGTTACCCTCCTTTGAGACTATGCTGGCGAAACGTGGGCTTAAGCCTGGCCAAAGACTAAAATTCTGTCTACAATGCATCCGGTGGTAAGTACATTGCCCTAGACAGGCACTTATATCTGTGTAGAGGGATAGTATGACGGTATTTTCGTTGAGCTTTATTTGAGAATATAGTTTTGAGTGTTATTTATGTCCATTGTTGTGTATGGCTTGATTTGAATGTAACCTGCTGCTTTTATGTAATTTTCCATTTTATTTTGGTTGTGAATAGTCATTATGTAACTTTTTTTTGTTTTGCCACTTTTATTAAATGAATATTTGCCTCCAACAACAAGCAAAAAGATTAATATTAAAGGACGTGAACGTGTATGCAATAAGAAACAAAGACAAACATATGTGGCTTGAAACGTTTTGATCTATCCAGTTGTTTAAGATTATGATTACTATGATGATGATCCCTGTATTTTGTAATTAATTATTGGATGTAGTTTATTTTGTGGGCAAACTAAGGGAAATATTAAATTGGGCAGCAGGCGCAAGTGTCCATCTTCATAATTCAGCGTGATTAGAATTAGTATAGAAAATAAAATTACGTGCATATTTCATGTTGATAAACAAGCCCCGTGTTGTGGCAAGATAATTTTTAAACAAAAGAATAAATGCTAATATAAAAAATTTGAAACATGTATATTTCATAACAAACGTAGTGTAGGACGCCCCCTGCTAGGTGGACCGATGACCTCAAGAAGGTCGCTGGTAGTGGCTGGATGAGGGCCACGAATGATCGTGTTTTGTGGCTTACCCGTGGGGAGGCCTACGTCCAGCAGTGGACTAGTACAGGCTGATTGATTGATAGTATATTTCATAGGATCAATTCAAGTGCAAGTAAATAAGTGTAATATTTAAAGGGATGAAAAAACACTAACCTTGTAGAGTTTTAGTCAACGACTCCAGGGAGTAAAGCGTAATATGTTTTGCATCTCATCTCACCACCTGTATATCTGAGTGTTGCCAATCTGGTGAAAAACGTTAAGGTCTTCCGTATGACAACACCACTTAATTGCAACTGCGCGAATCTCTGGCCACCAAACAAGGTATTTACGTCGTGAATTCTGCGTGTATTCCACACCTTAGTTGCATTAAATTCATTGAACAAGAAAATTACATTTCGAATACAGTTTAAATAACGTCGGACACAAAATGTTGCGACACAGTTGTAAGCTACGGATATCACGGGATTACGTAGCATCGTTGCTACGAATTTAATACAATTGTGTTGGAGATAGTATTTGATATTCAAACTAAATATAATATTGTTACACTGTAACTGAACTAAATTAAGAATTGTATATTTATACATAAAACGATCTTATTGTGTTCAGTTAATAACGTGGTTGCAATGCAACAGTTTATCTACATCTCCGATGAGAAAATAAATGTTATGTATGTTTCTACGTACCTCCATATTGCATTCAAGGACTTCCATCTATATTTTTATCAGCATGAAATTTATTTTCAGGATTTGGTCTCTGTTACATTCATTATTAGATTGTTTCATTTAATCTTCTTTAAATTGTTGTGTATCAGGTTAGTAATTATATATTATTTAATGCATCAATAACTTTTGAAACAATTCACGAAAACTTCATAATCTAAAACTCTTTACATACTCTCCGTTAGACAACAGACATGACGTAAAACTGCGAGAATAATACACTCAAACAACACGACTCTCTACTTACATTGTATGCATAGTTTATTCAAAATGTATCCCTAGAGTTTGTGACGCCAAAGTTACATGTCAAACGACGTTACGAATTAAGTTTGAGAAATATACCTGAAATGGATATACACTAGAGAAATGGATATTGTAAAGAATATAGACTGTGCTAGAGAAAAGTGATAATATTATCACTTGTCACAAACAATAATCTTCATTTTAAAGTACCTAACATATATTTTAAAAGAAAACGGGGCATATTTTATAAACAAAGTATTACCTTTGTTACCTGACGTTGCGGCCATGTTGCAGATGTCAAGGGTGAATTAGAATGTTTTTTTGTAAAGTGAATAAAAATCGCCAATCTGTTAAAAATATTATCTAACATACAAATATTTTATTTGGACCTTCCCTGTACTATTCCGGGGCGAAAATAAAGTACTTAAATGCTTTTCATTCAAGCATGTTGTAGAAGGCGACTGCGGGACTAGGGATAAATGGAATCTTTTGGGCGACGTCCTTGTATTCTAAAGCCTACATTTTACATAATGTTACCTACTAATTAATAACCAACATAAAGGAAATATTGTCAGTATCAAAACTATGCAATATTTATATTGTACTTACATTGTGATGACGCATTGAATAGTAGTGGTAATTCATACAAATTTCACCTAATTCGTGTGCAAATATTAATTTGCGCTTGTGCATAAATAAAGAATTGAATTGTTTTATGCAATTCGTGTTGAATGCGCACTGTATCGGGCTCGTGCCAGTTAAAGTACGCTTAGTAAAGAAATCAAAAAGGATCACAATTTCATTATTACTAATCTTAATTATTTAAGAAACCTAGTGCCAAGTGAGTCATTTATTGTTTATGGAGTTTACAAGCATTTTTCGGAAATAGATTTTTGGAATATATTACTTACTACTTAATGTGACAAATGGTAAAACACACTTTTTACTTTTCTGGAACCTTAGTGTATTTTGTAATATCTAAAAAGACCTTTACAAAATCGTTCATAGAAATTTCCAATACTTTATTGGTACGTTCTCGGGTAGGAATTGAACCATGAACCTAATGCTTCGAAAGTATAAAGTACAACCATAGTAGTATAAGTAATTTCATGATTAGAAAAAAGACAATATTTAAAAAGACCTTTACATAATCGTTCATAGAAATTCCGAATACCTTTATTTGTACGTTCTCGGGTAGGAATTGAACCATGAACCTAATGCTTCGAAAGTAAGCACAACCATATAAAAGTCCAGTAACAAGTTTTCAAGACTAATGAAAAACCTATTAATAGCCTGCATCTAGATCTAAGCTCGCCTTTAAGATGTATGAAACTTCTCAACCTTCTAAGAACTAGGTTAAGCAATGGATTGGAAACCTCTGCCGTCTATATAGCGCTCGTGAACTTTTGTTCGTAAATTCCGATGTAAATCTCAACAATGGCTTTTGAATGAAGATTGCTTTTCCATGTTACTTTGTCCAAGTTGTGCATCTGTTGTATTACAATAAAACTTCTAGAAGTTTCA